>JANIJG010014812.1:0-25254 GCA_024611175.1 Megaceryle torquata
CCCCCCAATGAAAAAGCTTTTTCTTATCTTTAAGTGGAATTTCCTGTATTTCAGTTTTCACCTGTTTCCTCTTGTCCTGTCACTGGATACTGCTGGGAAGAGTCTGACCCCATCTTCTTTTCTTTCTCCCATCAGGCATTTATACACATTGATAAATTCCCTGAGCCTTTTCTTTTTGAGGCTAAACAATCCCAGGTCTATCCCAGCTAAGAAGTAGTGAGCATAATTGCAGGAAGAATGAGTTAGAAATGAAGAATTTGCATAAAAGCACATGGGAACAGACTGCTCGCTGAACTTAGCTGGGCAATATCCACTGCTAGTGCTTTTTAAGAACAGGTTAGGCAAGACAAAAATGAGGTAATGTGATTTCTTGCTATTCACAACCTATGATGATTTGCTGCAACCTCATTTTTTTGAATCTCAGACTCTTTGCACATCTGCACATTCCTTCACCTTCCTTTCATCCGTCCCATTCTGTCTTTTTTGTCATCTGAATTTCTCATCTGTTTCTAACAAGTAGTAGCAGAAGCTCCTCTCAGGGTACAGCAACACTACAGACTTGCAAGTATTTGCTGGCTAACCAGAAATTGTAACATTCATCCAACCTGACACTCTTTGTTTGCTGCACTTCTTCCGGTTGGGTTCTGAGTCTTCAGAATGATGGCCTTGGTGTCATGTCCTATGCTCAGGTCTTGTGAGGTTATTTAATTTAAACCTGCCTCATTATAAATAATGTGCAGATTGAATTTAAGCATTCAGATCCACCTGAAAAATTGTAGGATTTTGAAATTTCAAGCCAACAGATTCTAACACTTCCTTAAGGCTGTAGATACTTCATCAGAAAATGTGAGCCATAACCTTACAATCTATTGTGTTGAGAAAAAAAACCCTCCTTCACAAGAGTTTTGTTTCTTTCTGTGCTATTACCAAAGCTGCTGGGGTTTTTTTGTTTGGTTTTTTTGTTTGTTTGGTTGGTTGGTTTTGGTTTTTTGTTTTTCCCTAGGTATCTGTTGTCCTAACAAGCTTTAAAACTTGAGGGAGATTTTTTCAATGTTTTCCAAAAGAGCAATGAATAAGGAATGTAAAGAAAACCAGAGAACAGGAACAGAGAGAAAAAAAGGCTGGCATTCATTTTTCCCTGCTCAGCCATGCTTACTGCTTTACAGAAGCAGTAGTTCTGAACGTGCCAGAAAAACCACCCAACCCCCAAACGCAAGAAAATTAACATGAGCAAGTCCCCAGATAACTTTCCTGCTCAACTAAAAGGGTTTGAATCGAGGTTTCTGAGACCAGCTAGTAAATTTGCAATGCATGCCATTGTTCTATTCAGCTGATTTGATTTGCCTCAAGCCTCAGTGTTAATTATAGTGAAAAAGAGAAATACAGACTCTCTCTATAAATTGTGCTAACAATCTTAAAAAAGATGCTACTACCCTACTCTTAATCAAACACAGCATCCACGGGAAATGCAATTTAACGCTAACAAAACCAACCATGGTCCCAGATTTGATTCTCAGTTGGATTGATGTCATTTTAAGTAGCCACATATCCTTCAGTTTTGTTCAATGTATTTAGATTCAGCTTATGAAAATTGAAATATAAAATTATGTCCTGCCACAGCAGTATAATGCCTATGGGAGAAGGATTCAGGAAGGACTGGGAATCAACACCTCTGGGTTATACTACTGATAACTGCAAGTAATTTGCTGTGCCACTTGTAAACTCAAATAGTAGGCATATGACCTATCCCTGTGGTGTATTTTACAACTGGAAAGCAGTCTGGAATCATGTAATTAAAATACTACATGCAAAGTTCCCTGAGATGGAATTTAGGTGAAAAATAATCCCCAGCTGTTGTGGTAGTAGGGTGAGTTTATGTGGACAGTACTCCACTAGCCAAAGACACATTTTTGCTCTATGCTTTCTTTACATGTGCTCTTCTTACAGTCACACTTGATCACAAGAAGGCTCCATCAGCTACCATATCGAAAAGATTGGAGCAACCCTTAGTATCAGATGGTTGTGACTTCTTGGCAGCTTTTGTTGCTGATATAAGTCACTTTAAAACAGGATATGCAATCCCTCCATCTGAGGGAAAAAGTGGCTTAGGTGGAGTCTGGCCTGGCCTGCCTTTGAGAAATAGCACCCTCGACAAAAAGAAAGGTATACTGAATAATTGGTTGTGATTTTTAAATCTTGATTGTTTCCAATGAGTCTTTCAGAAATCAGAGTGTAGATATACCACTGTTGGTTGGAAGGGACCTCTGAAGATCATTAGTCCAACCCTCCACTTGAAGCTGCACTTTATTAAAAAGCAGAGCTTAAATTTTGTATTTTTCTGGTCCTCAGAAGCCTCACAGTGCAGAACCCCAGTGCTTTTAAGGAACAATCCCTCTGGTACAAAGTACTGGAACTGCTTAACTCCTGCTTGTATTTTGTAGTTCTGAGGTTTGAAGGTTTCAGCCGTCTCCTGCTAGTCTGAGCTCGTCAGAACACCACCTCTACTGAGCTGAAAACGATGTTTCCTTGCCGTAAGACCGATACAGACATGACCCGCTCTGACACAGACGTGCCCACCTCAGTGACTGTCGCTGTTTCTTGTGCTGGTCTCCTGCCATACTCCTAGAACCATATGCAACTGCTGCGTGAGACCAAGAACCTGGGTTTGTTACTCCGAGCGCTGCGCGGGCAGCCCCGCGGCGGCCGCACCACCCGCGGGACTCCGTTGCCCTCTGCTGGTTGCTGGGGTCCGTTTCTCGTCCGGGGTTCCACGTCAAGCTGCTGCAGACGTCATACCTGGAGCCAAGAAGCGCATTTAACGGCGACAGGCGGCGCGAATGAACAGTTGGGCCATATTTTCCACTTGCAGTAATACAACTCTATCAGGCGGCCCTGAGACTAAGAATTGTGTCACGGTATAAAATTATACAGTATATGCTGGGTTTAATAATAATGCTACAATGGCTCATTTTCTTTATGTTGGCTGGATGCCAGATGCTAAATTACCATTTACTGACGTTAGTTTCTTGCAGCAGGTCGAGGGAGGTTCTCCTCCCCCTCTACTCTGCCCTAGTGAGGCCACCTCTGGAGTATTGTGCTCAGTCCTGGTCTCCCCAGTTGAAGAGGGACAGGGAAATACTAGAGAGAGTCCAACAGAAGCTATGAGGATGGTGAAGGGACTGGAACATCTCTTTTATCAGGAAAGGCTGCCACGTAGGACTGTTTAGCCTGGAAAAGAGAAGCCTGAGAGGGGATCTTCTTAATGTTTAACAATATCTGAAAGGTGGGTGTCAAGTAGAAGGGGCCAGGCTCTTTTCAGTGGTGCCCTGGGATAGGATGAGAGGTAATGCTCACAAACTGGAACACAGTAAGTTCTGTCTGAACATGATGAAAAACTTGTTTCCTGTGAGGCTGATGGAGCCTGGCCCAGGCTGCCCAGAGAGGTTGTGGAGTCTCCTTCTCTGGAGATTTTCAAAACCCTCCTGGATCTGTTCCTGTGTGGCCTGCCCTGGGTGTTCCTGCTCTGGTGGGGGGGTTGAACTCAATGATCTCCAGAGGTCCCTTCCAACCCCCACCATTCTGTGATTCGATTGATGGGATTTTGCCTTTGTCAGAGCACCATGTAGCAAATAAAGCTAGTTAGAAACACATTTCTTGGCTCAAGCTCAAGTAACTTCAGCTCGTTAGATTTTAAATGTGAAAGATTCTCAGAGCTTGGTGTTACCATGACATGCCTTCTGCTTATGACCTGCTTGAACCACACCTGAAATGAGTGAATACAAAAATTGGTCTTTTCTTCCTCCAGCATTTATATAAATGTACTCAGATTCTGTTGCAACTTCTAGCAACAAAGGAAGCTTCAGTTCTGCAATTCTGCAATCCTTGAGACAGAAAGTCCACCAGAATAGGAAAAATTGTAAACACAGAAAGTTCCTCACTTTCCTGTCCCTGGATGAGAAGAGTGTGCATCAGGAGTGGATTACACTGATGGATTAGGCTCTATCAGCTACTACTGGAGACTCATGCAGAGCTCACAGCAAGCAAGCAAAAATATCCCCCTGTGCTTGGAGTGGTGATCATAAGGAACACTAAAAACCAGAACCAACATCACAAAGTTGTTTTCTTCCATCACCCTTCTCTGCACGCCACTTAAAAACAGATCCTCTGCTAAACCAGTGTCAGTAAGACTTTCCAAGCAGTGTGTCCTGAAGCTAATAAACCACGAGTGTAAAAGGGGCAGTTTGTACCCCCTGCTGTTGCTCCAGCTGAGCCAAGTGTCTGAGAACTCCTCTGTAAGTTACACCCTAGTGCATTTTTCAAGAAAGGACAAAACCAAGAAAGCATGACTTAGGGTGAAGAAATAAAGTACCTATTTATCAGAAGAAAGCTTAACACACATTCACAAAAATTAAAAATGTGGCTACATTCCATATTCCTCTTTCAATAAAAGCACAAATTCAAGTGAATGAGTAAGCTGTAAACCTTTTCTGGATGAACATTATCTAGGGCCTGATTTTGCAATGGTCTGATTCATTCCCTCTCATTCAAAAGCCAAGCCTACTATATTAAAGCTAATCTGTTAAATAATCTCAAAAGTAGGTGTCACCTACTTTTTTTTTTCCAAGTATTTGAAACACCTTTGCTCAGTGTTTCTCCCACTTTCCTTTAGCACTGTTTCCCTCAGTTTGGTTTCGAGCCTGCAGGACATGAAGACTTGATGCTACTGTTCAGTCTAGAAGTGCTGCTTGTTCTGCTCAAGCCTGCGGACGTGTATTTCTTTTGAGGCAGGTTAGAGATTGGTGGATGAGGATTGTTGGTAGAGTTAAGCTTTGGAATGAGGATTAGAGTTGTGGGTATGGGATAGAGAGGTGCAGAAATGAGCCAATGATTTTTTATTTTTTGTTTTGTTTATAGACTGCAAACCAAACTGAGCCCTCAGCTAGGTGTTTACAGTTTTTGTGTAGATCCCAGACTGGAAATGGTTACTGGTTTCATGTGAAGCTTGAGAGTATCGTGTGCAAGTAGGGTTCTGCAAAACCTAGTTTAGAAGCCAAATCTGAAAGTATTCTGGCTTTTAAAATGGTGGATGTGTCAATGTTGGTTGCTATAACTAGAACTGCAGGAACCCACGGCCTCCAACGCCCTGCAAACCTGCATTAACCTGACACCTTTTCTAAGCTTAAAAAAACCCCGGTAGGAATGTAGGCATCTACTAGAGCCTGCCACCACAGCGTGTAAGCATCCTGCCAACATGTTTACTCACTGCTGTAATGAACACATGCAGGATTAGAAAGTTTGTTTAACTATTACTGGAAACCATTTTCCATCAGAGTCCTTTCAGCTGTTTTACAAATAGTGCAGGAGGAAATTCTGCCTTGGGGCTCATACACTTGGAACGTGTAATGGTGGTGCAGGAAGACACAGCAGCACCGAGCTGTAACCCTGGGGAGCTCCTCATACAAGCGCATCGTAGGTCACTATGAGGGTCACGTAAAGGAACATTAAGTGACATGAGCACATCAAGGGAAGTGAGACTCGCAGCCTGTCCTGGTTCTCTTGTCCCAGCGATGTCATGTAGCTTGCTTCAGCTTCTGTTTGCCTGCGCTCTGGCACAACTCTGTCATAATTGCAAGCACTGAAATAGGAATGTGTGGACCTAAGTGAGTTGGTATGGTCACACTGTACATCTCAGGCAGAGGAGGAACTAGAACTTAGTGATGCAGAGAGTGGTTTCTCAGCTCTATCAAATATGTATAATGTAATTTCATAGCCATATATTGTTTCTTAGTGTAGTCAAGCATAAACTATTTAAGGCAGGGATTCTCTATGCATGTAATTGTATGTTATGTAACAAGAGTGATGTGTCTAATTGTTACTGTAAAAAGTATAATAATAATAATGATTGCTCTGATTTCTGCCTTTCCTTGTAGTGCATATTTTCCCTGAAGTAATCAGGGACTTGTTGCTAGGTAGTTAATATATAAGGTACCTTAAATACTTTTATGTGCCCATGCCTGCTGTTTCTAGGCAGCAATATTTGTTTATGATATTGTTATCCAACCCTTTCTACCTTATATCCTTTATTCAGTGTAATTTAATATTCCCATATAGTTAAATTTCAGTCCTGATAGTTCTTCTTCAGAGTAGCACACTGAAGTAACTATTGTTAAGAATGATAAAATATCTCTGACGTAGAAAAGGTTTATTGATCTCCAGAGGTCCCTTCCAACCTCCACCATTCTATGATGCACTGCTAGCACTTTTTTCTTTCTTTGTGCAATCTTCAAATCTGAATAAAATATTTTATTAGGGTGATTTAAATTTTGGTAGTGCTTCTGTGTGCACCTATTGCAGATGTTCAGAAGTACAAAATTCTGAAGATTTAAACTAAATTGTATGATGTCGGTGTTTTGGGTGGAGAGAAGCCCAATTTGGATCAAATTACAATTACCTTCATCTTTGCCCTCATGCTTCTGGCCATGTTCCATCTTAAACAGTTGTCTTTATTCCTGGTATGCAGGTATACAGAACTTTGGGTAAACATTTGAATTTAAAAGCTGAAGGTCAAGATCATCTTAAAGTGGAGAGATAAATTAGAGTTGAACTCCCAACTTTTTTGACTGAGCTTTCTAAATTTTTACAAGAAATCTTCACATGCAAATCTGCTCTGTCTTACTTTTTCCTAAGACATAATAGGTTGAAAGGAAGAAAGAGGTGTCATGGTAGTTGGAAAGGCATTTGAGGAGAGCAGGTGTGGAGATAAGACAAGAGCTCATCAGAAATTACGACACTGAGGGAAGGTCCTGCGGCCCAAGTAAACTGAAATGCTTAACTAAGGGTATATGTTATCATTTCATCAATACTTTGGAAGGAAAAATCTCCTGATTTTTGGTTGCTGGGCAGCACTGCTTTAGGTTTTCCTTGGCTTAATCTCAATTTTATTTAATAAAAGAGAAAAACATGCACTGGGTTAAATGTGATAGCTCTTACAGATCTTACAGTCTGAGTTGTGCACTTGAAAAGGCAAGAGAGACTCCTGACTCCTCATATTCTTTGCTGCAGATCTATATGGGCTGCAGAAAACATACATCTGCCTACCAACCCTGTGGGAAAGGCACAAGAGAATTATTCCAAACATTGCTCATTTCTGCACATGGAAGGAGCTGAGCTTTCCTGACAAGACAGAAATGGATGGGAACTCAAAAGTCCACTAATGGATGAAAAGTAATAAATGAGGGCTTCAAGTGATGCATGTAGATGATTTTGCAAATCTAATCTGGTCACTGTCAGGTGCTGCAGAAATACCATGAAGCCAGATAAAGTTCCATACCCCTTTGTTGCTATATTCAGTGTATTTCTTGTACTGCAGCTGAACAGCCCTGCAGGCAGAGCCTCTATCCAGCGAGTAGATGTAACAGAAGTAGTAGCAGTTCTAAGTTTGTTACATTCCCCTGCCTGCTCACCTCATTCCTAGAAAAGATACCATTTCTCATTAGGAGAAGCTGCCTTTATTTTCATGCCTGTTCAGTCTCTAGACTTTTCACCAACACTTCCAGCAACATTATCAATTAGTGCAAATTCTAACGGTGATTTCTGTATTTGCTGTGGAACACATCACAAAATACTGTACAGTCCTTGCCTAGATGTTAAATGTAAAAGACCAGAGATGATGAACTCCACGTGCCACGTTCAACTCTGAAATGTGAAGCGTGTCTTCACATTTGGTGATTGGCGCCCTTTGGAATTCCTTTCTGAAATATGCATAGCAAACACACTTTTCATCTGAAATTTAACATAAGATCCTCTACTTCTTCTTGCCCTGCAGTTTGCTGGTGCAGGAGCATATGGATACTGAAGGCTGGACCTCTTCCTTCTTTTCCTGTAGACTTCCCCAGCTTCTGGAGACAGCAGTGAAAATCCTGGTGGGTAACAACTAAACTAGCCTCTAATTTTTACCCTCTTTTATTTTATCAAGTTGCTTATTTATAAATTCCTAAAAGGTATTTTGACTGACAATTGGTAGGTTCCACTGCTTTGTAACCAGCTTCTTACCCATCTTAAAATAACTCCCCCTTTGGATTGCACCGGCTGGAGTACGATTACATTTGTATCTAGGATTACAAAGAGCGGCCAGACAGACTGTGCGCATTCACTCGGTGCTTCACAGGAGCATATGCTGCTACCATGTACAATACTGTGAGTGTGTTGCTTGTGTAGAGCTAGGAAATCCAAATTAGCTGGGATAAAAGGCTCTTCCTTTGTGCAGCAAGGCTAATGTATCTTAGTGTCGCCCATTTATCTTTAAGCAATTGTTTTGTTTTAAAAGGGAAGTAAACAGACTCGTTCATTTGGATCTCCTGTGTACCATTCTGAGATACTCCTACCCACATAAACAGAAGGTGTAAGTGCCAAGATCATTGTATCTAGGGCTAAAATGATTGTTTTCATATTTCATTAATATTATATATCAATTATATCCAGAGAAATTTGGATTTTGAGTCTTAATATTTATGTTAAGGCTCCAGGAAATAATATTTTGTATAGTTAAATTATGGCTTCAATGTGTATTCTACAGCCAGCCCTACTGAGCTCAGATTAGCTTCTTCTGAAGATCAGCTTCTACAGAAAAGCTCAACCCTCCCGTACCCAAGTGGCCCAAAAGGGCTGGATTTGCTTGTCAGAAAAACTACGTTATTGATCAATATTAGCTTTTGTAATAAACCCAAGGATTGATCCGATATTAAATATTTATAGTAAATTATTTAGATTTTAGTTTTATAAGACACTTGCATTTCATTGCTTGGACACAACAGAACCAGAAGCACAGAAGTTACTGCCTGTAACTAGTCCTTTCATCTAACCCCATTTTACCCTTGTGTTTGTGTACATCTTGTTTCAGTTCATGACACAGTAGTGTCTTCTATTTGGTTACCTGCACATTCAAAAAGATCAATACGGGCACATCTAAGGAGGCAGACTGAAAACCTAGCAAATGAAAATCTCAGAACCATACCTCCATTAGCCTTTGTCCTCTTCAGCAGCTATATGGTAGCCACCAGCTTTTCAAAAACTATTTCAGGTACCATTTAATAAAAAGTATCACGATACCCTCACTGAGGATACTGGTACTGGGACCAGGGCTTTCCTCGGCTGTCTTATACTGCTACTGGAGCAAATGGG
This sequence comes from Megaceryle torquata, assembly GCA_024611175.1. NCBI lineage: Eukaryota > Metazoa > Chordata > Aves > Coraciiformes > Cerylidae > Megaceryle > Megaceryle torquata. The sequence continues at coordinate 9,181 of JANIJG010014812.1, forward strand.
AACAACCTGCTTCTACAAACTGCATGCTCTGTTGCTTTCCTGCTTTCTGGGTGGTGTCGCCTGTACTCCTTTCCTTCCCCAACCTGCCTTCAAATACAGCCGAGTTGACACAAAGTGGGAGGTAAAACATATCCCAGATAAAGTCCTTGGACCTTGCACTGGAGAAAGGGAGGAATCAGACACCAGCGAGTGCCCTGGCTCCGCTTCAGCACACTCTTGGGGACAACTTAACTACCTGCTGCCCCTTCCTTGGGGTAGGGTCCGATTTGGATGCGTGTAAATAGTCAAAATGCTATATTTATAGGAAACACAATGCCTCACTGCTGTGAGAGTTTAAATATAGAGAACAGGCCACTACTGGCATTTAAAATAGCACCAGCTGGACAAGATAGCGCAGTCAGAACATACCCTACGTGTGATTTTAGTGTGATTCGGTATACAGGCTTTTCATATAAACCTCTGGCTACCTTTAAGTGAGTTGAAACAATGTCTTTGACTGACCTGGTGATTATTTAATTTTTGAATAAATGAAATGCTTGACATTTACTCAAAATTTAAGTTACAGGCAGCTTTGTTTTTTCTTAATGAAAATATTTTGGGTATTTTTTTTTAATGGCTACTGCAAATGCTGCATTTATATTTGAACACCTTGTATTCCACAGCACATTTGCTGTTTGTTGTATATGGCTGTATTTGAAAAGTAACACAGCGTAATGGAACTGTCATCACTAGTATTAAAACCCTGATTACTTTCTACCTGCGCTTCAAAGCCAGGTTTCCACAGTTAGTGACCCTGGATCAAACCACAGACCAGCAAGTACCTACCATACTGCAGCAGTGCAAGTTAACAAAGGATCTTATTCCTGTCCTCTGCCAGTCACCCACATCCCTGGTACCAGTACAAGGAAGCAAGCAAGGAGTATGTTGGAAGCTTACAGGGAACGGATAGGAATCTTCCACCTGCTTCCTGCTTCACTACTCCCTCCTCCCAGCCCATATGCAGAAGTTGGAGCTATGCTGATGTGTCAGGACATACACACTGGGCTGGGTGTAGTTTACTCTTGAGCAACAGAGGAAACAAAGAGAGACTATGACTCAGAGCACCAGTCTTCCAGCTAGGCAGCTCCAGGGCAGCCAAATGCACTTTCCCTTATTAGGCCAGATCATGAAACCTTGCTTCATTTTCAGTGGTACCTAATTCTACAGTAATATCACTGACTTTAATAATCAACTTTTAAAGTACCACTCAGAGTGTAACTCCACATCTAGCTTTGCCTTTTTAAAAACAAACAAACAGTTGTAATTAACCTTGACTCCACCTACTCTGACCAAGATTAAATAGTATAGCATGAATCAGGCTCCATTAGCAGCGGGTGACATGTTTTAAAGAACAGCAGCACCTGTTTAACTCCCTGTGAATGGTTTGGTTTTATGACTGAATTTCCACACTGCCATCTCTGCTTAAGGGCATAGTTTTGATCCGAATTGCTTCAGTGGGCTACTAAGAGAAACCAGAGAGGTAGAAGGTGGATCCTCACACCTCCCACAGACTCTGCTTATAGTTTAATTGTAAGAACCTATAGCTGATTTTCCTCAGTTTGAGTATTTTTGTTACATGAGGTCAGAGATGTGCGTCCTAAACCGAAATGCAATCCAACAGGAGGAATGTGTCACTGAAGTGAGCTCATACAAGAATTATGCAGGAGGATGAACTTTCACACCTCTTCTGCTAGAATGCCCACAATGCTGCTCCAAAAGCTCAAGTAGCCAAATGGTTACAAGACATTGAGAGATATTTGACTTATTCTAACAGGGTGTTATTGACTATCAAAATGAAACTAAAAGAAGCATCAACCTTCTACCTACAACTAAGCTGTCACAATCCAGTGATTTTGTAATACTTGCTGCACTACACTTTACAGGCTGTATTGTTATTTTAAAATAGTGATGGTTCTCAATGACCACTCTTAACCTGCTGCCTAAAACCTGTTTTTTTTCAGATGGGTTTAAACCTAATTTCCAATTTAATCTCATCCAGAGTGTAATTCAATAGGTAATTAATTGCCTTGTGCAGCTATATTACATTTTCTTCATATGCTGTAAGCATGCTACCAGGTAAAAATCTATTTGTTCATTTCACAAATGCAAGTCAAAAGTAACTTTTGGAGTTTGGTTAAGACTCCTTCCTTCCTTGCATTCCTTCTGTGCTCCTCTGATTCTGCTGTTTCAATTTTACATGGATGTACCTGAGATGTAAGTTGTTAACCACTTGGAAGAGGCACAAACTGTTGCTTAACTTGTCTCAAAAAGAGAGGACTACCTCTTAATCATACTGGCTCTATCAACACAAAATGTGCTTGGCTGGAAATTCAGAAGTAGCTGTTAATAAAAGACTAATGACCATGCTGAACAAGTTAAGCTGCTGTAAAGCAAATTTCTGTAAGACAACAGTAGCTATAGATTTCTTAATGTTTTAAGTTTGTCTGTTAAATAGTGACTCCCAAAGGCTAAGCCAAATTCTTTGCTCAATCCACATGTGATACAGCAACAAGATTAAAAGGGAGCAAGTGAATAGAGAAAGGCACATTTTGGTCTTTGTGAGAAAGCAGCTGTGGTGTACCAAAAGAAATCTCTATGCTTAGAAATGTATCTGAACCTGATTGCTGCCCTCACGTTTCCAGCTTATAAAATCACAAGACTAAATTAGGCTTCTATATTATTTTATTTCCCTCTTAAAATATAGCATCGAAGTCCTGCACACATATAAATATCCCTACAGTTTCTTACACACTTTCTATCCATCATTAAAGTGCCCAACTGTGAACATTAAAAATAAAAACATTATTGTTAAGAGTGGCTATACTTAGAGAAGGACTGGTATGCTGACAATGCAGGCCACTGATTTTACAAAAATCACCTGCAAAAGAATACACCCTAAACAACACGCATCAATATTAACCCTGAAGTAGTTGTTGCTCGTTGTTGGTTTTCTGTCCACTCAGCCGATCTACAAATGATTTATGTACAGGGTTTATTTCTGAAACATGTCTTTTACATATAGTAAGAATAAAGGATAAATGCATTACTTTCTTTCTAACTCCCTCCTTCCCCCACAAAGTGTTTACTGTGTCCCAAGCTGCTATGTTGATTAAAAACCAGTTGAAAAGAGCTCTGGAAATGCATGCAACTTAAAATTCACTTAAACACACTTTAAGTTATCGAGTCTGAGAGATTTTAATTTCAGCACGTGGCTACGGTTCAGTTGGATTATTAGATGTGTTTGTCGTGGTGGCGAGATTGGTAAACACTTCTTCCTTTGTTTCAGGCTGATGTCTTTCCACTTTGTTTTGCTCCTTAGCATCTTTATTACTGGTATCTCCCTTGCTCTTGACTACCACAGGTTCAATCTCCATGATTTCCTGTGGTGGCTTAGCCTCGGGCAAATTTGGCTGAAGTCCATCAACTTGAACAGGTTCTGGGACATCTTCTGCTTTCTGCTCAAGTTTTTCCAAAATGTTCTGGACCTTCCTTACACCATCTCTCCTGGCCTGGCGCACATCTGCACGACCCTCAGGGTCCACTGAGTCTAGGGCTAGCAACTCTTTAGTCAAATACTCTTCAATCATCAAGTATTTTTTGTCAGTTTTCTTGCCTTCAAAGGAGTTGACTGCCTGCTCAAGCATTTGTACTTTCTCCAGAATTGCCTCTACTTTCAAAACACCGGGATGTTTTTGAGGTTCTCCTGTTTCCATTGTCTTCGGTGCTGCTGCTTCTTCAGGAGGCCTTTCCTGGGGGGGAACAATCTTGGCTGGGCAGGTAACCTTTTTATCAGCTTTTTCTGCCATGGGTGGAGGCTTCTGGGGTGGTAGTTTAGAATCCGGTTCTTGGTGGGTGACCTGAATTGGGATATAAGATGAAGGTGCCTCAGTTTCAGGTGGTGGGACTGCCTTGTTTTCAGGTTTGATTTCAGGTGGTGGGGATGGTCTTGGTGGCTCTTGAGGTGGGACTTGCTGCTGAGAAACCTGGTAAGCAAGGCAAGTTTGTGTTGAGAGACAATGAAAATGCTCTTTATTTCCTTCTAAAGAAAAGTAACCTAACATCTGATTTTCTGTACTTCTAGAAGTACAATTTTCACACACACCAGATGATTAATCTTGCCTGTTCATTGATGAATTTTACAATTTTAAAATAATTTTTAAAAAAATCACTGTGCTGGAGTTCCATTCTTGTTTTCAAACTATTGCAGATTACAAACACAATCGACTCTCAAAAGGATATTAAACTTCAACCCACCAAATCCTGCCCACGCTCACTAAAATCAGCTTTACAAGCACTTTTCTTAGATAGGACCTTAGAGCAAAAACCCTCACCTGACTTAGGTCAGTAAGATTTGCTGCAGCTGACTGCAGCATGGTCAAAGTTTCATCCTCTCTGTCAATAACAGAGCTAGTGTTTCTTGAAAAGCCAACTATTTTGCTGAGTTTCCGTCACATTTTGGGCTATTGTCACCCAACTCCTGTTTTTGGGACATTGCTTTTCTTTTTTTGCTAGTGCTTATTTTTACTGATTTAATCTTGAGAGTATTTACGTGCAGAGGTTACTATGTCAATCTCATTAGCAATAGCAATTAGAGACAATCCATAGGATTACTACAGATCTAACAGTCAGCAAATCAGCAGTCTCTTGAGACAAGTTTTGCAATCTTAGTAGAAAACTGGAATACATGAAATCTGTATTTTCCTTTCCCTGTCACCCCCTTCACTTACTTGTGCACATATACAGTGATTTTTGGAAAAAGCAGTAGATCCAACTCTCATGGACTTAGGTGGCTGAAATAAAATACCTTCGTTTATATCTAAACCAAGTGAGTAAATGGCCTACACTGACAATCTGTGACTGCTTTACCACTAAACATAAAAAGTGATTAGGGAGCTTAAATTCTCACCCATGAAAATAAATTAGCATTACAACCTAGAATGTGACATTAAATCTGAATTCTTCATTGTTTTGTCCTAGCAAATGGGTTTTCAAAAATACTAACCTAATTCTACTCCTGTCATTGCCAATGTGAAATTTCTCCAGAGAAAGAAATTAAGGCTTGTTTTTCTACATACCCACTTCCACACACTCAGTTGTCAAATTCCCAGCAGACTTTAACTGTAATTTTAGTAAGAATTTTAACATGGAAAAAATATTCCATGAGCAACATGTTCTATGAGGAAGAACATGCTTCATGCAGGAAGAACAAAAAGCTCCAAGACTAGATTTTGCTGATCCTCTTTCTTCCTAAAATTACTTTGTGTATCTGATGCTATCCTAAATGGTTCTGAGACATCAATGAGGTGTATTTACATAAATGCCACAAATCCTACGGACCTGATTTTCTTCTCACAAACATAATGCAACATCAGTGACCTCAGTGTAATTAGACCAAATTACACTCTGACGAGAGGAAAATTAAATCGTGTGTTAAATCATTTATCAGCAATCCACAAACTCCACAGTCCTGACAGGTGAAAGGCAGCTTGCTCCTAATATTACCTCAGTAATATTTATTTCATATTATTTATTATATTTATTACTCACAGTTTGTTTAAATCCAGAAAAGGACACTGCTTTATGTGCTTTCGTGTACCTGTTAGCACAAGCTAATTTCTCAGCTGTTGCCACACTGAACAAAACAAAATACCTGGCAGATAATTCCCTTTCCTGTTCCACGTACCTGAGGTCTGTCTACAACTGTCTGCACTCTGATGGGAGCTGGGGGCTGTATCTGGGTGGTAACTCTGGCCGGTGAACTTTCACGGCTCGATGAGCCCCTCTGAGACACTCTGAACGGAGACTGTGCTCGCGTCGTCTTAGGCTCCCTCTCATCTGGCTGAATTTTGTGGAACACCGGTTGGTGGGCTTGGTATTCGCTCTGCTGGGCAGGGTAGTGTGTCTTCTGTGCCTGATGGTAGGCTTGCGGGGGTTGCCGTTGGATATTTTCATGGATCACAGGAATTGGAATATAACCACGAGGAAGCTGATGGCTTCCTGCGTTGGGTCTGCCAGAGGACTGAGGGGAAACTGTTGGAGAATCAGAAGCTCCAGGAGATTGAGGCTGCCATGAAAACAAAAATCCATTATTAAGTTATCACCATTTCTGTTCACAGTATTTTTTATTTCCAAAAAGAAAAGAAGATGATCAAAGAAACTCCTGGTTCTGGCATGCAAGGGATCCACTTCCTTGTTATTTTGGCCAAGGGCCTCACTAGACAAACCACAAAAGTTGTGAGAGCATCATTATAACACATAGAAACCTGAGCTACAGCATTCCCAGCCCTCAAATGAGCAGGGAGTGGATGCTCAGTCAGAGTGTTTGCTGCTTTTGCATGGCTGTTCCTGTCTAAACCTGTTAAATTTGAGACAAACTAAAGTTAAGCAAACAAATTATATGCTGGAGACAAAAACAAACCCCTAACAAAGGCACGCAACATTCACACTTATGATCCAGGTCACACTAACACATTTTGTTTGTTTTGGGTGTGTTTTTTAAAGCATTTGGTAGCAGGCTATAGCAATTCACATATGACTAACACCCTTTTTATCCCCCTGCAAGACTTTCCAACACCTTAGCCCCTTGGCAGCAGCAAAAGCTGCACCAGCTTAGACCTGCTGTTAGCAGGAGGGAGCACCAGGCTTGCTGCAGAATCCAGTTCCTGGTGTGCGCCAGGTTGTGGGGCTGCAGTTTGGGGAAAGGCAGTTTGTTCCCTCCCACCTCTTGCTATGCCAATTCATCACCTCACCTGCTTTGTACCAACTCCAGCAGCTGTCAGGCTACTCTCTGACCAGTTTCACTAAGTAAGAGGAAAAAAAAAAAAAAATCCTGATTTCCTGATGGGCTTGTTACACAGCTTAGTGAAAGGCCAGGTCAGACTGGAGGTAGCAGAGGAGAGGGCAGGACAACATTGCCAGAAGACAAGAGAAGGGCAGGCAAGGCAGGAGAGGAAGGGGAAACAAGACCCCTCTTTTGGTGCTGGTGAACTGCTCAGCTTCCCACAAAACAGATAAATAGATGCTGGTTTGTATTATGGTACCCATCCCTGCCACTACTGGTGGCCTTGTTGACAGGGGGTTTAAAGGAACAATCACAGGCTCTCATAACTTAATACCAGCACTGGCTGCCTAAGTTTGTAGCAGCAACTTCTGAGGTCCTCAGTAGTTCTCTCAGAGGACTTCAGTAAGAGGCACAGAGACGTGTTCCTGAAGCCGCTCTGCGTACAAGACAAAGCTGTAGTGTTGGGAGAAGGAAAAGCTGAGCCTCTTGTTCTGGCACTATGGGGACAAGGCATTGTTAGGCAAGACAGCTGAGAAACCTGCTAACAGAATTTTAATTACGTTGTTCAGACTCCAAACAGGTTTCAGAGAAAAGCCACCACTGCTGAATTACAGACCTGATGACATATTTCTAGCTTGGTGAAGGCTGAATTTCCTGCTCATCTTACTTTGAATAAAAATGAGGTTGTTATTTCCATATATTGCAAGAATACCAATTCCCTGCTAATTCTCTAGAGAGAACAGGCAAAGCAAAATCCCATCTTCTGAAACATGAAGCAAGAAGAGGGATAATTTGCGTTTTTTTCCAAAGTTCATAGTTTGAAAGTATTTTAACATGCTGCTGAATGACAAAAATACTTTACAATTCACTTTCAAAGCTGTATATATATACACCTATACACTTAATACAGCTGAAATGTGAAAAATGGAAAGATCACAGCAGTAGAACGCCTGTCATGGCCTGGGTTGTTAGCTACCTGGCCACTTTTATTTTTCTCTCCCACTTTGTTTCTGACCCCTGGAGAGAACACAAGAGACTTGCCTGTATCCTCCGCCTGGGAGGGAACCAGTACAAACCCTAAAATGACCTTCCCTTACGCAGGACCTGCACAGCTCAGAGCCTCCTTTTTTTTGCAGAAGCCATTTACATGCATTTTCTTCCATGGAATCATTCCAGATGAAAGCAGGTGATGCTACAAAAACCCTACATATTTATGCTGCCGTGACCATGCACTTTTGCATTTTAATTCTCTGGAAGTGCTGGGAATATGAAATCCTGTGGCAGGTTTGGCTTTCTGAAGGATAAACTACCCGTGTGACATTCAGGTCATAAGTGCTGCAAAGACCAAAGCAAACACACCCCAGCAACACTGAGAAGTTACCTCGGGTCCGTGTGCGGCCGGCGCTTGGGCTGCAGCAGCTGCCGTTGTCTGTCCACATTGTTTATCTGTCTGAGAAGCCTCCGCTGGTCCCCTTGGAGGGGACTCAGGGCCAGCATAGGCCCCCTTTAGAGGTGGCTGTGCCTGCACCGTGGTAGGCACAGCTTCTGTCTTGTACCGCTGCACACCAGGCTGCGGAGCAGAAAAGCACGGGTGCTGCTGTCTGCCATCGATGCCCTCGTGGATGACGGGAATAGGGATATAGCCAGCCCGGAGCTTGGGGTACCCCATGTTTCCTTCTCTTGCTGGCGGCTGCTTGGGGCTGTCACGAGATGGACCATTTGCTGATGACTGGCCTTCCTAGAAATCAAAAACATCACATAGCACTTGCTGGTAGCCAGGCTCCAGACATCTGGTGAGAAAAAGCTGCCCTAAAGGTCTGTCCTAAATGCAGTATCAGCTGTGTATGAGAAGCTCAGACCCTCTTGGGTTCATGCAGGACACATAAGAGCATGTGTTAACACTCCAGATCTGCAGGCTAGAGAAAAGAGTAAGCTAAAAGTCTCCTTTTGTATGTGTCTTTCATCCCCACTTCTCATAAATACCAACTTAGGCTTTAACATACCCATCTAATTGTAACAGGATTTCTTACTTCACATGCATTATTCACAACTAGCCACCAGCCCACCCCCTTCAGACAGAACTCCAATTCAAACAAGTGCCTGTGGGTCAGGAGACATTTTCTTAGCACCTCTCAGAACCCAGCTGCTGTAGATAACATCTTGACAAGAAACGTTCAGTGGAGGCTAATCCCATCAGAAGCACGTTTGCTGGTGTTGTTCTTCCCACGGGCTACCTAAATTGTTACTGATGCTGCATGCTGAGAGTTACAGTCCCTTCCACCTACAGGAGGATCCAGTTCAGTAAATCCCGAAGGAGAGAGGGGAAGCCAGGATAGCGTAACGAAGAGGAAAACGTTCAAAATGAAGGTAAAAGAAATCTGCGTTGCCCGAGTACGTTCACTGGACAATGTCAAAGCTCTGGCAAGGGTGGAAGTGGTTTGTACTAAGAGCTCTCAAGTCCTCTAGTAAGTTCTTCCTGCATCGGTCATTCTATTTTGAGGCCCCGCGAGGGCCAAGTTCCAGATGTATCTGTAAGTCAGATCATGTAACAAGCACCTCTGCCATTCAGAGGGTAATGTCATTATTCAGTAAGAGGAGAATTTAATAAGGGGACATATGGTGCAAGTGTTGGAAACCCTATTTTTAAAGGGGTGTTTAAGCTGCAAAAATATTTAATGGCACTTCTGTACACATTAATGTACTGATTTGTTAACAATTATTTTACCAACCATTTTTTTTAGTGTTCTTCCTGTATGACAGTTTCCATACTTAAAAAGTAATGCCTGAGAATTCTTGTAAGCAATGAAACTGCAGAGAATAAAGGCTGTTTTAGGCAAGCTAATGAAATAGCTACCAAAAAGAACAAGTTCAAAGTCAGAGCCCTAATGTTACATTTCCTTTTATTCATTAAAAAACCCCTCCACAAACAAAGGAAAAAAAAAAAAAAAAAAAAGAAAATCTGAGTCAGAGAAGAGCCAGGCCTAGAAAGTTCGTACAGAGAAGTAACTTGAAGTTGGCTTTTCCAGCTGCAGAACAAGGATGATCTAACGCCAAGGTCTGTACTGGGATCCACTGCCGACAGATGAGTCATTTTCAATTCACCCGACTGGGAAACTACATTCACTGCCTGCTGAACACAGGCAGAGTCTAGGGGCTTCAGGACCCCAGAACCCACATGCATTTGTCAGTTCTTCTTGTCCCCTTCTACCAGCACAACCCCAAAACCCACAGCAGTCCCGGCAGCCATCCCTCCCGGGATCTGGAGGGACGCGCAGTTACACCAACAAACCCATTTTGCCGGAAAATAAATCTGAGGTGCGCTCAGCTAGCAACAACGCGAGGCTGCGTCACAGCCAAATGTCTGCCGGGCAAGTGGAGCCGAGCAGGCTGCCGAGCGGAGAGGGGAAACTGATGATTCGACACTCGGAAGAAGCACCTTGCCACCCTGCGCTGACTCGCTGCATTCTGCGCCCGGCGCGCACCAGCTGCTCGGCACAGTCTCCCTGACGGAGGGAGCAGGCGGTGGGCTGCGGGTGTAACCTGAGAGTTCGCAGCCAGCCACCCCACCTACAGGCACGGCTCCCACGGCTATAAAAAGGAGATTCACTCACTTCCAGCCTTGTCAGGCTCTTCAGCAGGATGGGTCAGTGCTGGGAAGGGTTTAGGAGCTGGGGGGGCCATCAGCACCTACAGACGCCCTGACACAAGAAGGCTCTTGGCCACACTTTGTCGAGTCCACCTGGATGAACAGAACTGTCCTAAGGGATTAGTTGCCAGCTTCTCTGGGTCTTGGCCTTTTAGGGGTCTGCAATGTTTTGAACTGCTCCATTTGGCATAAGACCTTCAATTTTCTGTAGTAAACCACAATGATAAATCCTTACCAAGGTTTCAATGTGGACATTGTCCCTCGCTTCCCCCACCCTCCATGAACCCTCTCCTATGACTGACCATGGACTTCCCTTCCCTAATCTTCATTTTCAGACCCTTGAGGCTGCCCTTGTTTTGAACTGTTTTAGCAATCCAAGAAATCTTCCTCTGCAACTTATGCCCTGGTAAGAAATACAAAAGAAGCGGCCCAAGAACACAGAAAATTCAGGTTGGACTTTTTTTTTCTTCAAACCATTCAATTTCTATCTGAAGTGAAACTTGTGGCACATTTAATACTTTTTTTTTTTTAAGAAAGCATTGGCCTCTCTTTCAGAACCACAATTTAAACTTCGCTCTTATAATTTGCCATTTATTCTTACAGCTTCAAACAACCTGTGCTGCTCCCATAGAAGGTTATTTTGAGTTGGTCCTTTGTTCCAGGCTTTTTTCCCCCTGTAGTCAGGTCTGCTAACCACCAAGGAATTTTTTTGTGTGCACATCTCTTAGCAGTGCAGTCATACTGGAGCAGTCCTCAGCAAAGGAACAAATTCAGCATCCCTGGTTTGTTTGTTATAGTTTTTTTCCTCCACTGTCAGTAGCTCTGATGCTTAGAGATCAGATTTAGAAAAGGTGCTTTCATGACAACTGCTCTTCTCGATCCACATTCTCTTCTTAACTCTATAAACAGCTGCTTGTTAGCCAGCTTGCATCATCACATCCTCACCATTCCTTTTTTCCTGTTCCCCTTCTTCCCACTGTTTCCTATGTCCATGAACGTGCACAATCCACCTACTTTGAAAACACCCTGCACTGAGGAATGACACCACAGCACCATGACCAAAGAACTAAAGAGGCCTCAGGGTCTGGTAGATGTCTGAAAAGTTGTTTGGCTTCACTTTTTCTGACAATCCAGCAAAACACCAAGTGAATGTGGATCCCAATACCAAGCTTTTGGCCAAAGCAGCTGAGTTTTGTGCAAGGGAGCCTGTGTTTCCAGCCTGGTCAAACAGGTTCTAGAAGACATCAGGAGAAGCTCAGGTGTGCCTGGGGACACTGCAGCAATGCTCTGGAAAACTCTCATTGTAACACTACAGTGCAGAGATTAAGGCATGCAGGAAGAATCCACTAATTCCTGTTTCACAGGACAGCCAACCAGCCAGGAGACCAAAAATGGACTTTTTTGGGTTTATTTGCTTTCTGTCAAGTACAGTTCTTGATCATTATATTAATAAACATGTTATCTGAAAAAGAACAAAGCTCACATTTAACACAAATCTGCAGAGAGATGACCAATAAATGAATGACAAACCCTGATCCATCATTCTTCTCGGTTTAAGCGTAAAAAACCCAACCAAAACCAACCAAGAACCCAACTTACGATTTCTGAATTAAAAAAAAAATTATTTAAATTTCTCCCGCCCTTATCCAAGGAAACAAGAAATTCTTTCACAGTAAGACAGAGTAATTATAAGCAATATTCTATTAATGCGTTTTCCTGTAAGTACCAGGACTGACAATCAGCTCTGGTGGAATCCTAGCTGTGATCACACACTGATTTTACATTTAAGAAACAGAATCCCCCAAAAGGACAGAACACAAAAAAGGAAAAACAAACAAACCACCATAAAAAAACAAACAAACAAACAACACACACACAAAAAAAACCCAAACAAACAAACAAAACAAACAAACAAACAAAACCCACAAAAAAACAAAACACACAAAAAAAAACACCACAAAAAAAACATAAAATCCACCCTGGAGCAGTTCAGAAATTTTGACAACAGTCCTGACAAACTTCAAGATAGCCTGAAACACCACCAGAAACTCACACCCCATCCACCATTTCAGGAGGTGCCAAGCAAGAGTAAAGCGAGCCACTGTCACCAGTCAAACAAGAGAAAAAAGCATCGCTGTGCTTTGAACAAGCTTCAAGTGGGACAGCAGAGCTGTGCTGGGAGATCTGCTCGAGAAGAATGACAGCGCTCCCACCTCTCCGGACAGGGACATGTGTTTCTGTTGTGAGGCCATCACCATGATAAATAAAGGTGCAGCCAGCACCAGTTGTGCAACTGGAAAAAAACACTTCATACCCTCACATCCTACTCTTGGCTTCCCGTGGGAAGGGCATGGTCAGGAGTGACGCCAAAATCCTCAGATTTTAAGCGAGTTCTGACACTGCGTGCCACTGGAATGAGAAAGTGACAAGAGAAAAACACAACCTTGCAACAAAACTCCCGGCACAGCTGTACTATCTATCCCGAGTGGATAATGGCAGAACCTCCGACGTGCCCCGGTGACTGCTGCTCAAGTGTTATTCCAGACTGAAACACAGAAACCTGCAAATTCAGTCACTGCTGATGCCAGCTAATTGCCACAGAAGTCATCCAGATGGCTGAACCAACAGGACAAAAATCTGTCCAAATATTCTGTATGCACACCAAGTTCCTTGAATAGTTGTATTAAACTTGGAATCTCCCCTTCAGACTGTTTGCATAATACATTTTTCATTCCTCTTACACTAAAACAGTCTACAGAAAAGAAGTTAAAAAGCAGGTTTTGCTGCCATCACACTCTTGTGTTTTTCTTGATCTGTCCTGCTATTATTTGTAGGACAGTAAATACAGTTCTCTAAAGCATGTCTGTGTTACATACACACATAGCACCTCTGTAGCTCTTACAAATTTGCACTGCTGCTCTGCAAATTGTACTTTTTTGGTAAATATTACTCTGCAAATGAATACAAATTTTATCAACACGACCAAGAGATGAAATCTCTTTCTGTATGCAAACAGATCTACGCACTTCAGTATGGTTCTGAACTTGTAAGCTACTGCTGTAGACTATCATGCAAATAGAAGTATTCTGGTTGCTCATATAACTGAGAAAATGCCAGTATCTGACTAAATCTGACTGGATTTTAAGCCCAGGTGGTATATATTTAGGAAGAACAGAGTAGTACGATTCAGTTCTTTCACAACAGAATACAGCATATAACTAAAATGAGTGACTGAAATATGACAACTAAGTTTTCTTTGCAGATATACTCAGATTTTTTATCAGAAATCGCCATGAATAACCAGAAAACCCAGTAGTACCTAATAATCAAATCTAATAACGATGTACCAATTCTATTTATGAAAAAAAAATAATTGTGTCATGGAGAGGCAAAAATCTAACCACTAGAGCTGGATTCCATACCCACTTGTGTTTTACTTTTGGTCAGACCTTTTTTTTTCCCTGTCTCTGTTACATTAACTAGATAAAATAAAACTACTGCGCTAACTTTGCTACCGATAGAAATCGGCACATCCAAGTATTTCCAAAAAGTTTCTCAACGGTTCTTTGTGTTTAAAGCATATTAATAGTACAACATCAGCATAAAGCACGTTTCATTAATCCTTCCCAAAGAATTATACAAGTGGGAGGGTGGAGAGTGATTTCCTCTCAGCACTGACACCGATCTTCCTACTGTCGTGCCTCAGCAACTAAAAGATTTTTACATTCTTGCTCTTTTACTCACAATTTGTGCTTAAATATATATACTGAGCACATAGGCATTTGAGCAAGATATCATTAGCTAGTGACTGAAGGAAACCCTGAATAAGCTTAGTCGCATGAGCTGTCTCGGTAGAACTCGTGTCAGCCACATCACGTAACCCATTTATATGCTGAGCTCCTTTTGATGTTTTACTTGTTGAATGCTGAGTTTTGTTTCCCAACGTACACATGTGTAGGCAAATAGGCATTTTGCTCTCTCTTGTAATTATCACATTGTATTGCATTAACATGTGCTCTAACTGATGGAGAGCTGTGATGTCATTAGAGATAAACCAACGCTATTAAAAAAAAGGAGAAATCTAAAGCTTTCCAGAACAGAGAGTCTTACTGGAGCAAAAGTGTTGGCTATCTTGCAGACTAATCTTGCTTCAAGAACTGAAATTTTTCTTTTTTATTGCTAAGATGAGTCCTTCTTACACTAAAATGCCTTGGCACAGACATGACAACACTTGCCCTTTATGCCCACGAGTGGAAGTTGGCCCGTGCACAGAAAGCATCCGTTGGGCCAACTTGAACATGTTCAGAGAAAGCAGTGACTGCTTACCAAGAGCAGAGTGTTCCTAGGAGAGAGCTGGTTACCACCCACCCTGTCAGCTTTGATGGATGGGGTTAAAGTGCTTTAGAGTGCTAACTGAAATATCTCTGTCAAGGGTGATGAGAATGACACACTTTATTCAGTCATTTCTGTTCACTGACTGTTTACCTAAGCAGCAGGTGGTCAACCTGTTGCTTTCCTGCTATTAGCTGTGTGAGTCAGAAATTTAGAACACAGAACAAAGTACAAGCCTAAAGAGTTAGGAAAACACTGCCCAATGAAAAATGAGAATAAGTAGCCAACAACTACAGAGTCAGCTGTGAATTTCACAAGTTACTGTCAGGGTCTACACTGTCATTTTGCATACAGTCATTTTCTGACATCTTTAAGCAGAAAATTTCCAACACTATAGAAACATTTGCTATACTGCATCCAATTTCTCAGTTACAGGACTTTGCCATCCACCATGAAAACATACTTTTGTGCTACCTGACCTACTGGGCAACGTTAAGACAAGTCGCTTCACCACCCCACATCTCATTTGCCTATCTGTAAAACCAAGAAGAGAAAAAAAGACTCCAACACCTTCTGCTGCATACTTCACAATACAGCATTTTTCCTCTGTAATTAAATAATTTGCATGAACAAGGCAGTTCTTCTGTTTTATAGTTAGCTTGGCGTAGCTGCCACAGAAGAAGATGGAGACAGAGCTCACCTCAAGAGTGATACTGCCTATATACCCCAAAGCTTATCGGACTGTTACCTGCCTTATCCAGTGGGAACAATTCTATTTTTGCCATGTGGTTACGGACAAGTCCTGTCTGTGCGTCTAAGTGTTAACAATCCAATTCCTAGGTAAGAATCTGGCCACGTGGGGCAAGTATTCTTCCTTTCTCCTTTAGTTAGGGTGTACACCATGTCAGCAGTTACACAGAACCATGCGAGACCTTCCTTACTTTTCCCCTCGCGTAACTGCCCAGACACCGACGCATTATTTCTAGAGTCATTTCTTCATGTTCCTTTCTCTTATATCCAAGTTGATCCATCCTTTTTTTTTTTCAGATTAATTGGTATCTCCATAAATTAACTCGCTGCTTACCATGTTCTATCAAGGTGAGCTTTAAACAGTTACACAAAGCAGCTTCAGGGAGTCTGGATAAAGCCCGTACACAACCCTCCAAAGATCCCCTGCTGGTAATTTTACCACTTCTACATATTATGTCTTTTATACATATCATATATATTCTATATTAAATACAGAATATATACAAAATACACTATTATTTATATA
>JANIJG010014814.1:12951-28301 GCA_024611175.1 Megaceryle torquata
ACACAGAGTAATGGTGGTGAAAAATCCCCTAACTACTTTAAAGAAATACAAGTACAGAAACGAGAAACAGTCTTCCTTTCTGGCAATATAGCCCATCCTCATGAGAGCATGGTAGGAAGATGGCCTCTCCCTTCTGGATTAGGCACCACAGACACAGGGGCCCTCAGTCCTCACAACTGCGTAAGTGTATTTTAGTCCTGTGTAGGGGAAGTGTATGCCCCTTTCTTCTCTTCAGCACATACCTGTCATTTTGCTCCCCTGTTCCTCAGCACATGGTCATCTGTGCCTGCCATTAGACTGTTAATACATACAGTAAAGCTATTAATTTCTTTTTTTTTCTTTTTTTTTTTCTTTTTTTTTCCTTTTTTTTTCTTTTTTTTTTTCTCCTATCCAGGCAAGTGCAGAATTACTAGAGATAGTCACCTTTTATTTGCAGTTAGGAATCTCTAGGGTGCTAGTCAGTTTCCCTATTGTTTTCTCCCCACTCCCTTGGTTTGTATGAAAAAGAAGTTACATGGAACTTCTCAAAAGGTGGTTGCTGATATACTCAGAGCATCTGGCCTTCTTCATTAAGCTTGTAGTCTGGAAATTCAGATTGCAGCTGTATTCAATTCCTGTAAGTCTTGAATGAGAGTTGAACAGAAATTCAGTTGTGGTTGAGATGAAATGAAAAAAAGAGAAAAAAAGTAACTCTGAGAGCTTTCTTGCTTATTTCTAACTATAAGAACCTGAGGAATGCTTAACAGGAGTATGCTGATTTTCCTAAGTTTTGCATGCTTTGAATCTGTGTTTTCTTGCTCTTAATGGATGTATCTGAATATTTGAAAGGTGCTCTTAGTGAGTAGGAATGAAGAGTGGGAAGCAAGAAATTAATTTTTGTGTTCTGATGTAACTGGTACAATAGGTTTAGTCCAGCTCTGTTAAAATTATTTTATGTATCTGTTTTAAAGCTGGGCAAAAGTTTGTGCTCCTATACTATTTCTCTTAAAGATTACAGGGCTTAAAATGGAAGAATAGGCATTAGAGTTTTGAAATGCTGGTTAAACTGAGCCTTTGCAATAACAGAAAGAAGTTCTGTTGGACAGAGGAGAAGAGAGTCTGCTCTAGAAATCCCTCTAGGTTTGGAAAAAAAAAAAAAGTAGCAGTTAATGGTTCTGGAGTTTGAATGCTTTAAGAGCCACTACATAGCCTGGGCGTTTATTTTCCTTTTCTGATTTTTAATGTTAAGTTTTATTATTTGTATGTTTTCAATTGAAAACTTACTCTTTATAGATTGTATTGCCCTGTTTCAAGTTGACAATATATCAGGCAGAATTACTTCTTTTTGTAGAACACTGTCTCAGACAGCACTTCCCAGATGAGTAGGTTTCTTTCCCCCTGATTTCTCAAGGTGGGAGTGAATGGTTTTGTGTATCACATGTTCTTCCAGGAAGGCAGGCTTCCAAGGGTAGTAACACTGTTAGTCAGATGTTTAGGGCTTGTCCACTCTGCTAATTTATGGATTAGTAGTTTACTACCTAGATTTTTTTTTTCCCCCCCTAATGATTATCAAATACTGAGGCTATCAATGAGTCAGCATATGACTCTTATGCATTGTATAGATTTTGAGTAACTTTAACTTTTAATTTATCCTCAAGTTCAGTAATTCTGTTCTGAATCATGATAATTTGGTTATTTAAACCAAGCCTGTACTCACATAATAGTCACACAGGAAGTACTAAGAAATGAAAAAATGGTGTGTATCAATGGAAGCATTTATTTAGAAGTGTTTGCTTCATGCTAATAGCTGGAGTGTTGTGAGCCTGACCTGCTACTCTGTAATGGAGCATTGCCTTGCACTTTTTCTCTCTCTATAGCTCCTCTCACAACATTAATATCATTTGTTTTGAGCTGCTGTAATTAACTACAAGTTTTTGCTGTGTTTTTCTAACACCCTAATTATCATTTGAACATCTAAGTAGTTTCTGTATTTTATAAAGCATGTATCATGGCAAGATGTCATGGTTTGGTTGGTTGGTTGGCTGGTTTGTTTTTTTGTTTGTTTTTCTGTTTTTCTTTTTCTCCTGGTAAGTCTTGAGTGGAGTTTTCTACATAGGCTTTTTTTTTTTTTTTTTCCTGAATCTTCCTCCACTTAGGCAGGATGCAAACCATGATTACTCAGTCTTTCAGAATTGCTCACAAGGCATATAGATACTTGAAAGTCCTTTGCCTGTCTGTTCAGGACTTTGGCAGTTACAGCAGAACAGTTACTGCATGTGGAGTAGATTCATGTGATTATAATCAACCAATATTGGCCACAGGAGTTGTTTTTGAAGATATATTAAGAAAATAGGAATTACTGAATTATTTTATTCTCTACAGAAAATTACCGTGAAAGATAGCTGAAGAGTTGTATAGGATTTTTTGATGGGATTTGGTTTGTTGTGGGTTTGGTGTTTTTTTTGTGTTTTTTTGTTTGTTTGTTTGTTTGTTTTGTTTTTGTTTGTTTGTTTGTTTTGTTTTGTTTTGTTTTGTTTTTTTAACCTGGAGCATAGTTGTGAGCATATCTTAAAATTTATGCCTAAAATTTATTTCCTCCTACCCCATTCCCAAAATCCACCTTTAAACTGCAGTGCCTCTGAGTTCTTAGAAATTTAAATTGAGGATCGTTTCTTTGTCATTTAACTGCAGGTGTTTGGTTTTGGTTTTTTTTTTTTATTCCTCTTAATTATTAATAGGGGTGACAAGGCCTATAGGCTAACCTGAATGTATCTCAGAATCCATGGAAAATACAAAAGCTCATATTCCTTGTAATGAATAATACTGTATTCTGATGCTTATTTCTTCTTCCTATATGGAAGTACACATTTTTGTATACTTTGTTGCATGTTCTGTGGTAGAGATAAACTGCTATGACTGTTTCCCACCATGAGTTTTAATGAAAAAAACATGCTAATACAATAAAATGAAAGCACAGTTGCAGGATGGGTAATCAGTGATTACAAGTAGGAACATGAGAGTTATGGGGTTTCTTGGCATCTTTCATTCAAGTATCTCGAATATTCAATGTGCACATAACTGGTGAATGCACAGAGTCCCACGTGTTGTGTATTACTCTTATGTTAGCCATGCCCAGAGAGCTTAACTGGCTTATCTGAGATCATAGAGTAATCTAAAATGCAAAATAAAATCTGATGCTTTAATAAGTAGAAAGCACTGTGGTTTGTCCTGCGGAAAATCATGGGAGAATGTATCAGAGCAGACACAGACTTAGGATCTGTGTTTTAAATTTCCCTCCTCTCTTTCCTACTTTATAGTAGGAATTTCTTTTGGAAGGGTGATTCAAGTAATCTGATAATTTCTCCAAGATATATCTAGCCCAGTTGAGACAACTAATAGTCAACATGCAGCTCCATAGGGATGAAAGCATTTCTCAGGTTTAATGAAAGTGAGATGAAGAAATGCTCTGATCTTCATCCTGCAGTTGAGGAACAGAAGCACAGGAGGTTTCCTAGTCAGATTCACCATAACTGAGGTGTATTAGCCTGGCACATACTCACTATAGCTTTTCACTGTAGTTAGTGGCTGACTTTGGATCTTACCTGTTTTCCATAGGAAAATTTTCCTGTAACAGACTTAGTCCATTTCCTTAACTGTTGGGTCCTGCTGCCAGCTATTTTATCATGTCTTCTGTAATGTGTTGGAATTCCTGAATGTCTTAAATATAGGGTGCTAACATGGAATTATAACTGTGTCAATGATCTTAGAAAGTAGAAAGTACTATCTCACCATTCATTGTGATAGGATTATCAAAGGTGTGTCACCCTTGTTTCCTGCAATTATTAGCAAAGGTAATAAACTTCGTTAGATAGTCTTTCACCAGTGACTTCTGGCAGAAAAGAATGGGCATGTGGTCACACAATAATGTTAGTAAGTTTATTAGTATGGACATCTATACAGAATTTCTTAAAGAGATTTTGAAAAAGTCCATCCTATGCTCTTTTAAAAAAGCCTGTTGTTTGCAGATTGCCATAAACAATATGGTTGAAATACTCTAGGGACAGATCTTGTTGTCATGGGTACTCAAAAATATGTACTTAGCATAAAATGCAGCTAGGTCCCTGGGCCAAGCTGAACTTACATTAGACTCTGAGTTATAGTAATGCAGTATGTCACATGAACACCATTTGATTGCATTTAATGAATCTCTCTTTGTAAGAAATTGTGTATATTTATGTCACTACAGGTTTATCAACCAAGGTTAATGATTTGGGTAAGCCAGAAAATCTTTCCAGCCAGCCGAGGGGATGGGGGATTTCCAAAGGTAAAGTTATTTATGTAATTTCTTTCATCTAATAAACAGTTTACTAAGATGAAAGTTTTCTGGAAAACAAAACAAATCAAAACAACACTGAAAGTTCAATGGATTTTATTTATGATTGTTTCAAGAGAGTTAGCCAGCTCGCATTATTTCATCACGAGTCTCATGGTATTCTGTTTTTCTCAAAGCCTTGGCTCCTTAAGCCAGGCAGTTAACTGAGGATTTTAGCTTTCATTTTAAAATTATGGTTTTAGCCTTCAGGCTTGTAGAAAACATGGACTCTTGATAGCTACATATTAGAAGGAAAACAGTAGTTTTCCATAGCTCTTATTTCTTAAGCCCATCTCATGATTTTACAAGTCTGACATCTGAGTTTTGAATGCTTGAATTTGGCAGTTCTGTCTTAGCAATGAATATTAAAAAGCGAATGATAATGCAGGAGGAGGAAGAAGGTGTTATTTGTTTTCTTATTCTTTTGTTAATTTTTCTGCTTTTACTTTACCTGACTTGACTAACAAGCGTACAAAAGCATGGCAGTTTTCATCTGAGCTCAACAAGAAATACCCCAAATGCAGAAGATGTGGCTTGTTAGAAAAATTCATACGATTCCATTATATTATCACTGATGATTTCTTAAATGCCAAACTGGATATTAAATTTCAGTAGGAAAGTGTAATAGTTAGTCAGAACCACAGACTGGTTCAGAAACTGGTTCAGTTCATCACTGACTCAAAATGTGGGGAAAAAAAAAAAAAAAAAAGGTCAGGTAAGTAAAGGGGAGAGCACATGGAAAATTGTTTTAATTAAGATTCAATTATTAGCTAGACTCCAGCTCCCCATTAACAAAACTCTGCTATTCCATCTGGATAACACTGTATTTTCCACACTTTTCTTGATAAAGGGACTTCTGAGATTTATAGCTAGGCTGGTTGCCATCTGCTATTTGCGGACTCGTGCTAGCATGCCAATCTTTAACATATATGTCAGTACTGCCATCTTAACATTCAGAGTATTTCAGAACTTCATCTGAGCAGGCTGATAGCAAGATTAAGAAGAATGGTCATACTTACATTAAATTAATTTGCTAATTTTATGAATCAGCTGTGTGCTAACTTAATGAATTTTATTAAAAATCTGAAGTTAGCAGCTTTTAGTAAGTTGTCATTGATCATTAAACAAAGTTGCTCCTGAAACACAGGAATGAAGCTGTGAACTACGTGCAGCACAGTTAGTAATAATGCCGCACTGGATTTATGAATAGCCATGTATTTATGATGTACATAGCTTAAAAAAAGTTTATCAAAAGTGATAATTATTTCTCAACTAGTCAAAAATATTTTTTTTTCTTTAAAGTGATTGGATTCTTGCTTTTTAAATACAGTGCATTTTTTTCTAGCCTTTATGTAGTTCTTCAGATGATATTTGGCATATTCTTACATGGACCAGTTTTGAGAATTAGCTCCAAATTTTATTTCATAATATATTTTCAAAAGCAACTTGAATTTTAGCTTCACATAGTCCAGCTTCCAGCAGAGTATCAGCCTTAACAGAAACTGTGTGTCTTTGGAATCTAGTATTTTTCATCTGTCCTATAAAATTAATCAGGGTAAATTCCTGAAGATGACTGCAGAACATGCTCAATCTTTCAGCTCAACAGTTTTATATACTCAATGCTAAACAGCTTGAACTACAGAACAATAAAGTAAAATCAATAGATCTTTTGAAACTCTTATTTGAGATAAAAGTGGTTTTGTTTGTTTGTTTGTTTTTCATGCAACCAGCAAATATAAAAGGATACATTTGTTAAAGACAATTTATTTCCAGACCTAGAAGGGTGATATGGGATGCTTTATCTTATGATTGTATGGCAGAATTTCAGGACTGAGATTGTTTTCACAGCTGAAAAGGAACTGCCCAACACAATGCTTTTGGAAATTTGCCCAGACCTTTATAGTCTTTGTGGTGTGCCTGTTTGCATGTGTAAGCTCCCAGTTTTCTTCTCATATCCTGTAATGATACAGAAGTAGCAAATTTAGTCAACAAAAAATCAAAAATATTATCACAAGGGTAATAATAGAGCCCTGCGAGGAAACATATTTCTTCAGTCACTAAATTTCAAACATCATTTTTTTATTTTGAAATTGTCTCTTGCAAAATCCCCAGTTCAGCTCTAGAAAAGACAAGGTATGTTTCTACTCCTACTTCTTCTCCTGGCTTGCAGAGCCCTTCTGCATATGTACTGACCAAATTCATTACAGTTTCTACATTGTCTCTATGAGACATGGTGGGATAGCTCGTACAACTGGGATGCTGTCATAGACAGCTATGTATTGTTCAGGAAAGACAGGCCAGCAAGGTAGGGTGGCAGAGTAGCTCTTTTTGTGGAAGAGCACCCAGAATGCACCAAACTCTGCCTAGAAGAGGAGGAAGAATTTATTGAGGGCTTATGGGTAAGAACTAAGGGACAGGCTAACAGAGGTGACACGGCTGGGGGTGTTTACTACAGGCCACCTGATCAGGATGAGGAGGTCTGTGAGGCCTTCTACAGACAGCTGAAAGTAGCCTCATGATCACAGGCCCTGCTCCTCATGGGAGACTTCAGTTACCCTGATATTTGCTGGAAAGGTAACACAGCTAGACACATTCAGTCCAGGAGAATTCTGCAAAGCATGGAGTTTAACTTTCTGATAGAATTGGTAGAAGAATCTATGAGAAGAGGTATTCACAAGCAAAGACTTGCTGGGGATGTGAAGGTTGAGGACAACCTTGGCTGCAGTGACCATGAGATGGTGGGTGTCCATGAGAGCGAGTCAGTATTCAAACACTGCTTCTTCCAAGATCAAGATCGGTGCATCCCTATGAGTAAGAATCCAAGCAGAGGAAGGAGGAGATCTGAGTAAGGGTCTTCTGGAAAAACTCAAATGGAAGAAGAAAATTTACAGAATGTAGAAAACAAGACTGGACACTTGGGAGAAATATAGGAATGTTGTCAGAGAATGGAGGGATGCAATGAGGAAAGGTCAGGCCCACCTGGAATTGAATCTGGTAAGACACATCAAAGACAAACAGCAAAGTTTATTTTCAGTCTATCAATAGAAAAAGGAAGACAAGGGAATATGAGGGACCACTAATGAATGAGATGGGTGCCCTAGTGGTGGAAGACACAGAGAAGGCGGAGTTATTGAAAGCCTTCTTTGCTTTGGTCTTAACTGCTAAAACCAGTTTTCATGAATCCTGGACCCTGGAGGTAAGAGAAAAGGTGTGAAGAGAGGAAGACTTTCCCTTAGTAGAGGAGGACCATGTTAGAGACCACTTATCCATACTGAACATCCATAAAGCCATGGGTCTCGATGGGATGCACCTATGAGTGCTGAAGGAGCTAGCAGCTGATATGGGTGTGCCACTCCATCTTTGAAAGGTCATAGAGAACAGGAAAGGTGCCTGAGGACTGAAGGAAGGCCAGTGTCACTCCAGCCTTTAAAAAGGGCAAGAAGGATGACCCAGGAAATTACAGTCTGGTTAGTCTCACCTCCATCCCTGGAAAGGTATGGAACAAGTTGCTCTGGATGTCATCTCAAAATATGTGGAAGAGGTCAACATGGATTCACCAAGGGGAAATCATGCTTGACCAATCTGATAGCCTTCTATGATGTTATAAATGGCTGGTTAGATGAGGGGAGAGCAGTGGATGTCATCTACCATGACTTCAGCAAGGCTTTTGACACTGTCTCTCATAACATCCTCATTAGGAAACTCATGAAGTGTGGGTTAGGTCAGTGGACAATGAGGTGGATTGAGAGCTCGTTGAGTGACAGAGAGGGTTGTGATCAATGGTTCAGGGTCAAGCTGGAGGCCTGTAGCAAGTGGTGTTCCCCAGGAGTCAGTACTGGGTCTGATTCTTATCTAATCAATGACCTAGATGAGGGGAATGGATCCTCAGAAAGTTTGCTGATGATCCAAAACTGGGAGGAGTGGCCGTCACACCAGAAGGCTGTGCTGCCATCCAGCATGACATGGACAGACTGGAGTGTTGGGCAGAGCAGAACTTAATGTGGTTCAACAAGGGCAAATGTAGGGTCCTGCACCTGGAGAGGAGCAACCCCATGAATTGATATAGGTTGGGGTAGACCTGCTGGAAAGCAGCCCTGAGGAGAAGGATCTGAGAGTCCTGCTAGTCAATAAGTTAACCATGAGCCAGCAGGGTGCCCCTGCGGCCAATAAGGCCAATGGTATCCTGGGGTGCATTAAGAAGAGTGTGGCCAGTAGGTCAAGGGAGGTCATCCTCCCCCTCTGTTTTGCCCTGATGAGGCCACATCTGTGTCCAGTTCTGGGCTCCGCAGTTTAAGAGAGATGGGAAGCTACAGGAGAGAGTCTAGCAGAGGTCAACACAGATGACCAGGGGACTGGAGCATCTCTTTTAGAAGGGAAAGTTGAGAGAGCTGTGACTGTTTAGCCTGGAGATGAGAAGACTGAGTGGAGACCTTATTAATGTCTATAAATATCTAAAGGGTGGGTGCAATGAGGATGGGGCTGGTCTCTTTTCAGTGGTGCCCAGTGACAGGACAACAGGCAACAGGCACAGGCTGGAACACAGGAGGTTCCATATAAGTATGGGGAAAAACTTCTTTATTGTGAGGGTGATGAAGCACTGGAACAGGATGCCCAGGGAGGCTGTGGAGTCTCCTTCTCTGGAGATATTCAAAACCTGTCTGGATGTAATCCTGTGTAATGTGCTCTAGGCAAATCTGCTTTGGTGAGGGCATTGGACAAGATGATCTCTAGATGTCCCTTCCGACTCCAACAATTCTGTAATTCTGTGATTTCTGGATGCTACAAAATAGAGAGTGCACTATTTGCCCCATAGGAAAGGATTTTACTCTGTGTTCAGCCTGAAAACTGCTCGTAGCTGTGTGCAGTGCAGAACCCTGGGGCGAGTTAATCTACCTGAAAGAAGGATTTATCCTGTAAACTGTGATAAAGGCAGTGGGAGAGGGTGGGGGTGGTTCCATTCCCACCACAGGTAAATGTAGCAAATATGGCCATTCCAGTTAAAATTATGGCTTCGAAGGGCCAGAAAAGAAAGATTGCTGAAAATTGCACTTTCTTGGTAGTTGCGGAACTGCTATGTATTCAGTTCCTAATTCAGAAATTCTCAACTTTCAGATCAGAAAAATTGAACTTGGGGAAGATAAGTTCAATTTCTTAACCAAACTAAAAGAATTCTGCTTATATGACAAACGTGTCTTAAGCAATAAAAACATCTTTACAGTTCTGATCTCTTAAACCCACAGATTTTTTTCCCATAATTTACAATATATTACCAGCAAAAGAAATTAATTTTTTTAAAGATCCCATAGTGACACAGAATCAGCAAATTATTTTAAACATGTACTTAGTCTTTAGGCATCTTTCTGAGGCTTAAACTGAAGCATGCATTTAACTGCTTTGTTAAACAGGTGTAAACTTCAGCCAGTGAATAGTTAAGTACGGTTAAGGAAAACCTATCCGAGGCAGCTGGCTGATGTGCACACTGTCTCCTTACTTGTCCATGGAGAAGTAACACACTGCAGTGTCTTTAGAGTGCTCTTTTCAATGAAATACTATAGGAAAGTCACTTCCTAGCATATGCCAGCTGCTTAAGCTGCAAGGTGTTTAAAGGATGAGAGGTCTAAGCTCTAAAAGGTTGTCCTAATAATATCATCTTTCATAACTAAGATGTGCTTTTATGTTGGAGGCCAAGTGGAGCCATAAAATGGAGCTTGGGGTTGAAAAAGATCAAGCAAAGAAATTAATTTATTGGTAGATAATACCATTACTATTCTTTTTTTTTGTTATCCAAATTGCTAGTATTCAAAAGGGATTGGTGTTTTTTGTTGATATGTGGCCTTGGGTTTTGCATTCGTGACACTGAGACTCTGTGTCTGCCTTCTGTGCTTCATGTGTACAAAACAGGTAATTACTCATTTTGAGCCATATTTATCTGTCAGAAATACTGCACACACAGCACCTGCAGGTGCAGTTTTAGACCTGTGCTGTCCAGCTATTCTGCTGGATACAGGAATGGCTTGATTTGGAAGGAGAAATATAATTTTGAGGAATAGTGGATGTACAGCTTGTGGTGAAAAAGTTTTGTCTTTCCATAGCTTCTTCCCCAGTGACATTGCTGGGATGTTTGGGGTCTTCCCAGCTGCAACAAATGTCTGAATTCCCCAGTTCAGCAGTTGAGGATGGTTGTTGGCTCAACTCTTTTGCATTTTGGCAGCTGAGGCACACCCCTTCATCCCCAGGTGAAGAGTTTTTCTCAGATGCTGCAAGGCTTGCCTGTTTTTTAAACAATCCTTTGCTCTTTGTGGCAGTATTTTTAGTTGATTCGGCCATGTTTACTAGATAGTTACTTCTGAACTAATGCCAGGGAACTATGGAAACCTTGGGATAGGAGAAATGAGGACCCCACTGAACAGAATTCACCAAAGCACAGCTAATACAGTTTTTTCCTCTCCACAGGGGAGTCTCCCCATCTCGAAGGAAGTAAATCGCAAGAAGGCAAGTGAGGCGGAAGGGTCATGCCTGGTTCCAGTAAAAGGCTACGGACACCATCTCACCAAAATCGATTACCTCTACTCTTTTTAGTCATAATTGCTCCATTTGTATTACATATGGTGTATGGGTTTGATGAGGTCATGGTGTCATATATTGGGAATTGTTTCTGTGTATATCATCAAGTGTAAGGAGAAACTATGGGACTCTGAGCCTTGCTTTAGAGAATAACAGTGGACAAACATGTACCATAAAAACTAGGTTTTAACATTCTGACTCAAGTGAAAGCTCTCAGAATTTCACACTGTGAATCCATGTTTACAAACATTACAGGTGGGCCCTCAGGCCTGGTTCTACCACAGCAATGTCTTCCACTACTCAAACTCCACTGCTCACATGCAGCCGGTAAATCACTTTCTCCATTTCCACCATCCCGATCTGCTTCTTGCAGAGGCTGAGAGTCCCCCTTTTTTTTTCATTTAGATGTAACAAGCCTAGTAGTTTATTTTCATTGATTGTCTGTATATCTCTATATTTTATCCATGTACTCTTTTGATGTATAGAAGTAGTATGAAACTCATGGTTTCCTTGTGGTAAGTGATTGTGATGCTGCCACGGGATTTGAGACACTGATGAATGGTGCTATTTTGGACTTTAAATATGCTCCTTGGCAAGGTAGCTCTGATGGAGTTATTTTTTATTTCCATGTTCTGAGAAGGTGTTGGTACTTTGTTTTTCTGAATGTTGTTCTTTAGACTGGACTGACCTGTTTACTTGTGTCTTCAGTGTGGCTTTCTTATTCAGTGCTGTAGGTGAGTAACTACTCATAGTGACAAGTGAGGAACTGATTCCCTATCAGAGTCCACTCACAAACGTGCAGTTATAGTGGGAGCAATCACAAAACTGTAATTTACGTAAAATCTCCTTTCTGACTCCTATCCACCTAATGGAGAGAGACGAGCAATAATTTTCCACCAACCTCTCAAAATACCTTTTTTTTTTTTTTTTTTTTTAAGCCTTTTTTTGAAGCAGGGACAAGTTTTAATGTCCTCTTCAAATCTATAAAACAGGGGATATAGTTAGAAAAACATAGCAAATTTCTGGGAGGAGAAGTCCTAAAGGGGAAAGAGTACATTTCCACAGTACTGTCAACTTGTGGACTTTACATTTTTGTTCTTGCTCCCAGAATACTATCAATACAAACCAACACAAAACACAAAACGAAACAGTATCATCTACTCATGGAGTGTTGTTGTGTTAGACACAGTCTGAAAGCCCACCTTAATTTTTTATATAACTCTGTCTTTTATCTCTTCCTTTTACAGGGCAGGCCTTGTTCTGAACTGTTTTAGCTTCTGACTGTTAAATACCAATGCATGCACTGCACTTCCTATATTTCTTTCCTTTCCCTCCTTCTGTATCCCTTTTCTTGTACATTTTATTTTCCAATAGATTAGAAGTGTCTACTGTGCTGTATATAGAGCAAGAAGTAATATTCAGCAGTTGTGGCATTTATGTATAGTTGCAGTTGTGTACTGCTGAAAACGCAGGCTTTTGTAACAATGTGATCTTTAATAATGCACTACAAGTACCCAATGTATTTTAGCTATTTTAGTAGGACTTGTTCAATAAATATGCAAGCTCTAAGGGTAGTTGTGATGTCTCTGTTTCCTTATTACAATAAGAGGAAGCTCCTTTTCTGATTGTTTGCACCTGATCTTTATGTGACTTCTGAGGAAGTTTCTGGGGAATAGCTGGTGAAGTAAAAGGTGACTACTTTTGTTGTCGGCTAAACAATAGTTATCAAGATAACCTAAATGCCAGACTTGAATCTGGGAAATAATAGTTGTTGAACAATGGTAGTCATGTATTTTACTTTCAAGACTTCAGTGTGGTTGGATCAGACATGACAATTGATGCCATATTTAGTAATCCCAGGAGGAGGCTGTGGGGCTGTTCATGGCAAATACAATGTATTTCATTTTCCACCTCTGATAAACTGAATTAAAAGACCATTTTTCTACATGTAATATATTTTTAAAGAATGTTGATACAATTCTGTCTTTAAAAATGCTTCTAGTTGGAGAAGAAGTAATATCCATATTTCTGAGTTTTAGAACATATACTGGTTTCATTTCAGTGTAGAAAAATAAAAAAACCAAACAGAGCAGCATTTTGTTTAAAACACAAGCAGTGGTCTACCAATTAATACCAGATGTAGGTCGGCCCCTTAAACTTTCCAGTCATGAAACCAAATGAGTGCAATTCCATATGCCCTGACTCTCTATTCCACTGAGTGAATTTACACAGGGATTGAGTTTGGTTTCATTGCTTTGGTTGTAAGACAGAAAACTGACCACACACACACACAGACCTGACCCAAATGGCTATCCATCTCACCATAGGAAACACAACAGACAGCAGTATGTTTGGGAAACAGATAACTCTCTGGTCAGAAAGCAGTTTTATCTTACCTGTCTGCAGTATATGTATGTACATGTAGACATTATACCTATAGACACATATATATACACATATGTAAATGATGAGAAACAGTTAATAGAATTAGAGCAGTGATTAACTGATGTTATTTTTTTAACCTGTTGTCCACTGGTTTTGAGACGTGAACTATTTCTAAAAAGATATGAAAGGTGATTAAAAGGCCTTTAAATCACAATCCTACTGTTAGTAATATTTAAATTTGCTACACACACACACACACACAAAGAAGCTTTTAAAGCTGAGATATTTAAAAGGATTGTACACTCCTTTGGAGCTTGCAACTGCTGAAACAAAGATTGTTTGACCTTCATCATTGGTTTTAAATCTTCACAGCAACATTTCAGATTTTAATAAAGACATAGGGATCTGTGGATTAGCATCAAACTACAAAAAGTGAAAAGTCATATGAATATCACAAATAGGTCTTTTTGTTACTAATAAACACAAACTCCTTACTGTATAAAACAGTTTTTAATATGCTAACATTTTAGAGACTGAAATTTGCCAAAGATGATTTCTTACCCTTACACTTTGGAATTTATGCCACCACCAACATCCTGAGGAGGTGGGCTAGAAAACCTGATTCGTATTGATAAGTTTATTCAGTGGAAGTTAGCTAAATTCTGTCTACATATAAATACAAACTATGCAAAAAAGAGTCACAGTTTAAAATCAGTATTACTTTAATACCAGACTCAAATGAAATAGACTCCAATTAAATTTCCACTATTAAAGCTGTACTACCATACTACAAAAGAGGAAGAAAAAAGTCAATATTCCAGATAAGAAGTTCAGACTCAAACTGAGATTTAAATAGAATAAAACTGAACCCACATCTGTCTCAACAGCATTAGGTTCAGGGGAGGGAACACCAGAAAACAAAGCCAATCCAACAAGACACAACACCATCACCAACAAAAAAACCCCCACAATCAACAAACAAAGCAAAAACAACCCACAAAGAGGAAGGGAAAAAAAAAAAAACCATGCAACAAAACAAAGAAAAAAGCAAACATAATACTGGAATAACATGGGGTGTAACCAGCAAGACAAGTGAGGTAACATTTAGCACTGCTTTGCATTGGCAAGGCTGCAGCTGGAATAAGACATCCTACTTGGGCACCCCAGCTCAGAGAAGATGGGTGCACAGCAGCATGAGTCCAGGGGAATGCAGTAAGCATGGCACAAATTACAGCAGAGAATATGGCTGATGGAGAGTGACTGAAAGAAATGGGCAGGTTTAGTCTGAAATGAAGCTAATGAACTCTTCATGGGGACAGAATGACCTAGAGTAGTCTTCAGTGTCATAAAGGAGGCTGAGGTAATACCTAGAACTGTGGAAAAGATTTTCAAATGTAGAAGGACAGGAAAGTGCTTGAGAGGCTGCTGATATTTGTCTTCCAAGATAACTCAGAACATGTTGGCAATTATCTGTCAATATTTGTATTACATGTAACTCAAAGCCAGATGATCATATAATGAAATAATCATTTATTAGAATCAGGAATTTCTGCCTTTTTATGGCTTCCTACAAACTTCCTGACAAAGACAGTGTGGCCCCATATACAGTGCAGTTTCTGAAACCATCCACGTAAGACTTTCATTCCCTGCTCTCCTTTTACCCATGCTGCAGATTGACTCCAAGGGGTATATGAGCTATGTGCTAAGGCACAAGACCCCATCTTGTGGTCCCTCATATCTCAGTTTTCTAAGATTGAGTTCTGATTAAGTAAAGGACAGAAATACAGCAAATTACATAGGCTTTGCTGCTACAGCCATGAAAACGAGGATAACTTACACTCTAGTTGGGAGAAAGGAAAGACCAATAAATAGGAGGAAATAAAAAATTCAGAAGTTGTGCCTGTCTGAGCTAGAGCTTAAGAGACTGAAGGTCTGCACAGACAAAACATGAGTTATATACTCCAATCTGAAATAGGTATTTTCCTTTTCAGACACAGAACTCTGAAATACCTTGTTGGAAACTCAGGAAGCAAACATATCTTTAGAGGAT
>JANIJG010014816.1:0-163259 GCA_024611175.1 Megaceryle torquata
TCTCTTGACCTGCTGGCTACGCTTCTCTTGATACATCCCAGGATGCTGTTGGCCTTCTGGGCTGCATGAGCGCACTGTCGGCTCATGTTGAACTTATTAACTATCAACACTCCCAAATCATTCTCTTCGGAGCTACTCTCAACCCACTCTGTGCCCAGCCTGTATTTGTGTCTAGGATTGGCCCAACCCAGGTGAAGGACCTTGCATTTTGACTTGGTGAAGCTCATGAAGTTAATGTCATATTAAATGGTGTCATCATTAACGTTGTCTACACAAAGAGCAACACAATCCCCAAAGGCATAGCCTACTTGATTTTAAATTGAGAAAAACTACAAAAAAAAAAGACAAATAATATACAACAGTATATTTTGGAGTCTTTTCTATTGTGTTGTAGCACTGTGTTTTCCATCACATGGGCCGTGTTGTCCCCATTCCCCATGTGTGTCGTCGTCCCCCCCCTGGTTACATCATACCTACATCCCATCTCACAGGCTTCAACTAAAATTGCAAGAAAACAAATCTCTCAATGTAAATACTTCACAGGAAACACAGTTGAATCAAAAAAGCAAACAACTTGTACTTTGGATATTTAAGATAAGAACTTGCTTAAAACCTCATGGTATTTTCTCATTCAAGGCACTACCTTACAATAGGATTTTCTGATAATCTCAGTTTGCCTTCAGTTCTAGACAACAGTAAGGGCTAGTTTCTTCTACTGCTCTTTAATAGGTAGTTGCTGCACTGAGTATATGAAAAATGGGTTTGAATCTTAAGTGCTCTTACAAATTTGTATTGTAAAGATGCCTAACAAGGATATAAAGGAAGGCTGAGGGGAGCCTGTGTAATCCCAGCATCCCCTTATTGTACCAAAGATGCTTCTCCAATGTCCCTGCTTGCTCTAACAGAGCCATGTCAACAGGAACAATATTAAACTCCAGTTCATTGAGGTTGTCCTACCTCACACTTGAGATTCATATGCTGATGACCTCTGAGAAGCTCATCATGCATGATTGCATTAGTAGAATAATAGCAGACCTCAATTCTATCAGAATTTCCCATGCCAGAGCTGTGTGACATAACACCTCCCCTGCAGACAGGGTATGGGAAATTAAGGTATATTTAAGTCAACTTTCTAAACTTTATATCCAGGCAATTTTCACAGATAAAGCACTTCTCTGCCTTCTCCCTCCATGTCAGCTGTTTAAAAATCTCTTTCAATATGAATTATCAATAATTGTACATAAAGTGTGGGGAGAACAGAAAACTAGTCAAGTTGTCAGCCTATAAATCCTCGTGCAGGTATCAAGTTCAACAACCTTTGTATTATTTACTTCACTTACACATGCTAATCTTAAAAGCACTATACAAACAGATCAATTAACCAAACAAAAGGCTGTCTGTAGCCAGCTACTGCAGTGGTGTATAACAGCACATAGCAACTGGGTGCAATACCTTCAGTGACTGACAACAGCACATGGAGATTTCCCTTCACTGACATATGGCAGTAACATTCAGCCTAGCTGCAATGTATTCTCCTGCTTCTCACATGGCCTCACCTGGGAACATTTACAAGGCTATGGTTGTATCATCAGCTGTACAGTGTCCCGCCAGCACAGCTGTAGTCTTGGTTCTCTACTCTCCCTGACAAAACCTAAGTCCTTACTAATGTACTAGAGATTTGAGCCGTAAATGCAGCCTGGCAGCAACCCATTCATGAGCAGACTAAGCATACACTCTCTAGACTGGAAAAAAATACTAGTTTTGGCTACGATTCCCTCTCACAGAATCAAAGAATGGTAGGTGGTGGAAAGGATCTCTGGAGGTCATCTAGTCTAACCCCCCCGATAACGGTGGTTCACCTAGAGTAGGTTGCACAGGACTGGGTGCAGGATAGTTCTGAATACCTTCAGAGAAGGAGACTCCACAACCTCTCTGGGCAGCCTGTTCCACCGCTTTGTCTCCCTCATAGTAAGTTTTTCCTCATGTTCAGATGGAATCTCCTGTGTTCCAAGTTTGTGCCCTTTGCCCCTTGTCCTGGACACCACTGAAAAGAGTCCGGCCCCACCCCCTTGACATCCACCATTTAGATTTTTATGAGCATCTCTTTCCAGGGCACACCCCAGCCATGGGAAGTGACAGCAGTAGAGGAAGTAGGCTCAGGAAGTGGAAGAGTCTTCATTGCTCAGACTCATACAGTTAACACCATTCCAACAAGATACATCATTAGCTGCGTCCAACAAGCTCCTGTCCTTTGGTCAGCACTTGCGTTGCCTAGTGTCTTGGAAGTGGCTCCAAGAAGGCCTGTATGTTCCTGGAATAAACTGGAGTACATCCAATTTCCTAGAAGTCATGATACTTAGCCATACTGTATATGCTGCCTGGAACTGGTGTCATCTAAGCAGACAGATAACCTTTCTACTGATAAATGTCTTCAAATAAAATTAAAATCTCAGCCAGATATGAACTGGTTTAAATTTTTTAAGTCACTTTCATGCTTTGTTGACAGTTCTAGCTGTGGACTAAACATTTCCATCCGTCAGTTAAGTAAAATAGAGCCAGTTGCAATGCTGCCTCTCCAGTGATGTGTGACCAGTTGATTCTGTCTCTCCAGTGAGACGGGACCAACTCTGGAGATGACAGAGGAATTTATACCCTTTGGTTTATTCTGTCTTGTCGCTCAGGTGAGAGCATCAGCCAGAAGACCAGCAGTGAAATCTTCTCCTGCCTTCTAGTAGCTCAGAAAAAAAAAAAGAAAAAGAACAATGCGCACTAGTGACCCAGACTGCATTTGAACTAGAACTCTATGTTCTATAAAGAGCCTCCACAGCTGCAAGCAGTTCCTTGCCCTAATTAAAGCTAAAAAAAATATTTTTTTAATATCTATATCTTTCCTATACACAAGCTTGAATGTTTACCTGAGATGTACATTGTTCTGATTTTTTTCTCCTATGTCCATTACAAAAGCAGATGAATGGAAACTTTGAAAGAGAAACACAGGTTCAAAGCACACCCTATGTGTAGAAGTATCAAGTTCTAACATTAATCACCTACAGCAGTCTCCTCCCACTACCAAATTACTCTGTCCCTTGTAAGGAAAAAGAAGGAAAATAAACAAGCACAAGCATATGACAGACAGATTTAATCACCTAGAACTCTTGTCAATCAGCTTCAAATGAGAAATTACTTAGGCTCCTCAGCTACCAGATAAGTAATTGAGATGATAAAATGCATGAGAGAATTTCAGTTCGGAAAGGTGCTGACCAGTCTCACTGTCCTCATAAAAAGTTTTGCAATTTCTTCATACACCATCCCATAGTTCGCAGGAAGTAACTGAAAACAAAATTACAAAGTGAAAGAGAGAACTGAGGAATAGCTCTGATTTTGAAAGTCCATTCAAGGTCAGAACAGCATAACCCAAGCTTTAACCAGAGGACATAATTTCAGTCCAAGAAGATGCAAAAGATTCTTTTGCAATTTTATCTCACAGATGCTTGGGATGCTGCTGAAACAAGAGAGAACA
The DNA here is from genome assembly GCA_024611175.1 of Megaceryle torquata. Lineage (NCBI taxonomy): Eukaryota > Metazoa > Chordata > Aves > Coraciiformes > Cerylidae > Megaceryle > Megaceryle torquata. The sequence continues at coordinate 3,521 of JANIJG010014816.1, forward strand.
CTTAAAAGTATGTGCTTTTATGGACAATTTTTTCTAGGCCGGGCTAGAAAAATAGGTGTGTTCTTTTGAACAGTGAAAATTACATCTCTCATAATAGTACTCTTGCTTTTAAAACTTCTGAATTACAGATTACCGATATGATCTCCACTTCAGAGAGAAGCGTTTATCAATTTGCTGGGCCGCAAAGTGCCCCAGCGTACCAGGCCGCACCGCACTGCTGAATGGCCTGCAGGCATCAACCAAGACAGAACACGCTGTGTGCGTTGCCAGGCACTCCCATGCTCAGGGTGATCCAATAATCACCACCTGTATAGCAATAGCTGGAGTAAATACCAGCAGGATTTCTTTATCATTATTCATATGTGTTGAAAAAGCACCCATAATATATTTTATCCTCAGAAGAAAGTCGTCCCCAAAAAAATCAATTACCATAAAAATTAAAAAAAAAAGCACACAGAGATTCTTCTGACCCATTTCAGAGCTACTCTCTTCACATAAAAAGGCAGTAGCAAACAAGATTCTGGCCCATCCAATTTCGATTCTTTAATATATGCATTCTTTAAAAATAAAATAATTGAACTGTCAGCTCCATCTGACTGCCTCATTACTGTTCACTCATTTCCTGTCAGCACCAGAAAAATAATTAGAAGGTTTTTGCATAAAGAGTGCTCACAAGTGAAAGGGGAGGGTGTTATATGTAAAAGAGAGAGTATAATAGACAGCAGAGAGAGGAGTGTAGGGAAAGCAGATCAGTGGGCCAGTCAGTACTGAGGTATGGGATCAAAGACCAGGAAACCAAACTATACCTGGGGCAACGAGGCTTGGAAGGTGTTAAAAGTGTAGGTAGCTATTTCAGTAGCTTAACTTACAGGGGACATTATGTACCAAGGAAAGACGAATTTCACATCCCCTGTGTCCTCTGAATGTAAAAAAGTCCCCTAACAAGCCAATTCTCACTAATGCATACCCTCCAACCCAGTATTATCACTTCTAGAGATCTCCTCTGTGCCACCAGAAGTAGTAAACCTCACAGGCAGTATTTTTCATCAAAAACAGCACTGAAAAGTACCCACTTGGCAACTAATGATTAGGCCCTTATTTTCCTGCCTTTCTTATGCTAGAGGCTGTGAGATTGACTGATCATACAAATTTCAGAGCAGCTTATGCATTGAGAAAGTAGTTAAGACAGCCTAAAGCTCTAACACCTGCCTGTACTTTGTACTGTGGCACTAATCCCTCACAGTCCCCCAACTCTGCTGGGGGCAGAGGCCCCCCCCCCCCCCACATACACTTTTCAGAGAACAACAATCAGCACCAGAGTCAGCTAGAGGTGTCTGGTCAAGAGGACTGGCAAAGTTCAATACTCAACTCCTGCTGAACAGCAGTCCAACCTCCGCTGCTGTTGTGTGTTCAGAAAATAGCTGGGGAGCAACAGAACAGGTGAATGATAAACCAAATGGGAACCACTCACACGAACCAACTCTTAGCCTCTGCCTTTTAGCAGAAGAGCATTTAACTCTGTCTTTTGTTCTATGCGAGCAGTGGATTCAGGTATTTTTAATAATAAATAAACCCTTAAAATTACTCTGCAGTCCTTACGACCACATCATTACTGTACAGTGAACTGCAACCCCTTCTGGCATTAGGCAGCATTGCAACAGCTTTGCCTTACCCCCAACATTAAGAGAACTGCCATCAGTTTCATTGAATTACATTCTGTATATAGCACATGGGTAACTGTGTACCTTCAAACCACCATTCAGCTGCAAACTTTGTTCATCTTGTGTGGATGTCTACAAAGTTTACATATATATGGAAAACAAAGTGTCACAAAACTAGATGTCAAAATAAACAGTAGAAATTGATGATACAACTACAGTAAATATTTCCTCATAAATGCTGACTATAACAGTAAATATTAAATATGAGCTATTACTTTATCAGGGCTTGGTCCAGTAACAGCACTTCTCTGCATTGTGAGTTTTTAAAAAAATGAGTACTTATTCAATTGTTTCTGATTATGAGATTAATAAAATTGATTCTCTGACTAATAAGCATACTAGTGGGAATTTTCTTGTTCCAAAGAACTCAGAAAAGTCATGTTTGGCAGAAGCACTGTACAGATGTTTTACATAAAAATCCATAGTCTAGCCAGCCTGAGAAATCCAAGTCGAAATCCAAATATATCGAGCTGATAACAACTGCTCCACTACCACATAACACATTATTATTACATATCTTTACCACACAATGCTATCATATGTAGCTTGTTTCTATCTACACTGGCAAGAACGAAATTGTAGCAAGGGACTACCATATTAGTAAGGTTTTTTTAAGTCTGCGTTTCTGAAAATGATGTAGGAAAATCAGAGTCTAATGCATACTGCCATTCTGCTCTTCTCAAATGGTCAGTATGTGCCTGCAAAGCAAAGACCTACAAGGGCTTTCATAGTACAACAGATATGCCAAAAGCTGGGAACCATTCCTCTTCAGGCTGGCTTCTTGGGAAACATCTATTCAAAAAGTCAGGAAAAAAAAAATTGTAGAGGGTGATTAAGTCTCAAACTTACACCACTGTACTTAACATATAAGCACTTTCCTTGGAGCATTTTGGACATTTGTTTGCCCATTTAAATTGCATTTTCAGCTTTCAGCAGAGCTCTGTGAAGAAACATTTGCATCTCTCATATGGTTCCCCCCCCTTCTCCACAAATTATCATTTCCCCAAAATAACACAACTACCTTCCTGTTAATTGCTCAGTAAAAGAGAGCGCCTTGGGGCTTTATTAAGAAAGATTTCTGAGAGACTGAACCATGTGTGACCTAAATTGGCTTCATAAGTGGTTTCTGGAGGGCTTAGAGCAGTATTCACAAGCATAATCGCCTTTCACCTTGACATTAATTATATACTTTACCATTCAAAGTAAGTCATGGCCATGAGCTGAAGCATTTGTAAAGTAAACATGTCAGGAAAGCAAGATACTGTAAAATGAACAAAAACAGTCAATTCAGCACTATTAAAAATTCCTTTTCTTTTTACCCTCAGTCTCTAGTATGGCCTGAGTACAAAACAACCATTGGTTTCTGAAAGGAAGGCAACATATTTTCACCTCTCTAGGTTGCTTTGTTTAACAAAAAAAAAAAAAAAAAAAAAAAACTATATAATGCACAGCTCTTTTCCTCTGAAAATGAAAAGGGCCTTGCTGCTTAATAACAATAAGTGCCTCAGGGTCTCATAACATGTATTTCCCCTAGAAGAAAAGTTTTCCATAACCTATCATTTCTGCATTTGATTTTCTTACTTTTCCCTTCCCTTTTCTAAATCAAGTATATTTATATGAAAGCAGGATCTTTATTTCTAGAATGTGCTTTACTCTACCAAAGTCCCCATTTTTGACAGTGGATTTTTCTGCTGGGATTTGTTATATAGTGCATAAGTGGGGACAGCAAGAACTCAACAAATAATTACCATGATACAGGAAAGCAAAGTCTCTGACCCAAAGATACGACATCCGGGTTTTATTGATTGACAACAACAACTAATGATGAGTTTGGAAAGGCAGGTTCCAGAGCTGGCAACTTTAAAGCACTAGCTCAGCTGAGCTAGTAGGTTTTACAAGGACATATTTGAGGCATTTAAGAAAGGTCATTAAAAAATATACATATCCAACAGAAAAATACGGGGCGGGGGGGGGGGGGTGTTCTAAATTTCCATCTGTCAGTTTGTTGCCCATCATTTGAAAATATGATACAAAGAGGTAGTTCATTTTCCCCCCCCCATCATTTCAAGCTTTGAAACCACACTGTTCACTTCCTACTGGGTAGCCTGCCTCAGCCCCTCGGCAGTCCTGCTGGGGCACTGACTCTGAATCCTGTCTGTGCTCTCTTGTCCTAAGTTGCCTCCTACTTCAAGCTCCAAAAATCAGCATGAACAATTCTGTTTCTCATTTGGTCAATATCTCCACCCTCTTTTCTGTCCACCATTCTGTTTGCCTGATACCTAAATGCTAACCAAGTCCTCAATTCTCTGTAAACTCACAAACACAAAAAAACAAACAAACAAAAAAAAAACAAACACCAAAAAAAAACCCCACAACCAAAAAACACACACACACAAACATATGTAGAGTCAGAAAAGCCAGTCTGACAGATTTATGGAAGACAAATCCACTGAAGAGTTCAGCACCTGGGAGAGTATTCTGGGGAAGTTTATTTGTCTTTATGCTTTTTACTAAACAACTGCTGATGGATCCTGTTAAAAACCACTGTTTAGACAGATAATCCTTTGATCTCAGCCAGTAGGTTGATCCTCAGCTCTGTCTGTACAATACTTCCATTCACTGTTAGCTCTTTCATGTTTCTTTACTTAAGTGAAGACTTAAGCTTTTCACAGAACAATGCTGCTGTTATCTGACACACCCTATAAGCTAAGTAATATTTCATAAGCCTGCAACATGACCCTGTGGGGTCATACTGGATATTAGTGGCACGTATAATAGATTACAAGAACACTAGATGCAGTATTCTGAAGCACCTTTTAATGATCACAATAATAAGGTTTAGACAGAAGTTCTCACCTCCTTCAGCATATCAACTGCAGACAGAAAAGAATGATGGCACTAAGCACACAGTAGAATAAAGAAAGAGGAAAATTGAGACACTTAAGTGATTATTTTCATAGATAATTTTCCTTTATAGGCCACAGCTTAAGTCTTCAGTCACACCTCTATAAAGGCATTCTCATTTTTCAGTTCTGTCTAAATTAGTCCTCATCTAAAATCCTCTGTGAGATTCTTAGAGATTTCAGCATGTTTCTGATCTCCTTAGTAGCATTTTTAAATTATACATACTGCTTCAAAACATACTTAGTACTGAAATATGTTTACTGAGAATGTTCATGAACCTTTCCAGGTGTTTTGAAGGAAGATGCAAGAATTTCCATTACAAATATTAGCAGATGCATTGCATTCCACTTACTTCCTCTCAAATTTCACTAATTTCTATTTCCTCTCTTAGGAAAGGGATTGCTTTTCTGGCACTTTGGATAACTATAATGTACCCCATTATTAACATTCTTTCTGAAATGTATCTTTTTGCCAATACTATATTCCCCTCTGTTTTAAAATTGTTAAATCTCAGCTGAGAAGTCTTACATGCAGCAGTTGATTCAGATGCATTATTATGTTCAGGTGGCACTGCCATACCTTAAAGCATTACCCTGATTGCTCTGATAGTTAACCTTTTCCAGGCCTTGCTATAAAACCTGCTAGCTTATACAAAGCAGTAAACATTTCAGAGATGACTAAGCCACTCTCCTAATGTGATGTTTTAAATTCATAAATCAACAACTGCTACCAATAATAATGATTCAAAGTATCTGTTTCCTACAACAGTGCTGCAATTTTTTAAACCTCTTGCTGCAACTTGCAAAATAAGCAAAATTGAGTTGAGATAAATAAGCTTAAAAATGTCATAATGAAGAGTAGTAGCTGATTTGTTCATGGCAATAAACTGAGACAAAACAATCAGACAGCATTAATAAGTCACAGGGACACACCTTTACCTCATTGTAGAGTAGTACCATCATTAACTACTGGATATCCCATTCTTAAGATATCTTAAGAGATGCCTTCCCTTATGTTAAAACATCTTTTTAAGTAATCTTCATTAGAAAAATATTTTCCAGAAACAAATATATGCATGTAATCAAGCATTAGTGCAACAAATACACACTAACCAACCTGTAACTGAAAAAGAAGGTAGAAAGGAATTATTTTGACAATGCTTAAATATCTACCTGAAAGAAATCTGATTCAGGTAAGAATGTGCAAAAGTAACAAAGAATAGGTGCAACTGCCTAGGTCCCACAGTGACAAGGGGGTTTTATGCAAGCTGATTAGTCATTCCTCAGTATTTATTACTTTTAGCTGTAGTAAATTATTTAACACCTTTCCACTTAGCTACACCACACTCATTGCATACACAAGTTATGGCTGCAGTAAATTATTTCAGCAGGCATTCTTAGAGTAACTTTACTCCAAAGCATAACAAATCATAAACAAATCAATGTTTTCACCACAGTTGGCTGAAGTACAGATAAAACCCCTGTAATTATGTCCACCAGCTTTTCCAGTCATTGAACAACATCTAGATTAATAGGAGTACTATAAAAACCATGACATGCAAAGTAGCAATAGAAACTAATCTCAAACTGGTACAAAAACATCCTTTTAATTTCCTTCCTTTGTTCTTTTCGAGCTCGAGGGTCCAAAAAGAATGTGAAGGTTACAACATCAATGAAATATACCAGCAACATTCATTATTAATCATAACACAATGTTTAGTTTCAGGGATTTACTAGCACATATAATATTATTCATAAATTATGTCTTTTTCCATTTTGATCCCATTAAATTGTCTGGGAACCTTTCTATAGACTGCCTAAGGTCTGAATGGGATACACAGACTCTCCAATAAAGGAATTCAAGCAAAAACAGTACAAATAATGAAAGGGTTTCTGCAGCAAATATATGAAATATATAAAAAGCTAAATGAGCAAATGTTAGGTACAGGTATAGTTCAGTAAGCTGAGTTTGGCAAAATGAGATCTCCATGAATGAGGAGACACTTCTCTCTGTTCTTCCCAGCCGACAGAAAATCCAGCTCTGAGAGTCAAAGTTTCGTTCCCACAGGCCATTCAGTCGTCCTTGCCCTGCTAAGAACGTTAGCTGGTCTGCAAATAAGAACATTTTGTACTACAGGGGTGCACATCCCACTAAGGCTACACTGACACTAGATGGTATAACCACCTTGGGGAAATTATCAAAGGCTACTGGCACAATCATGTACTTGCTGGTATCCCTTATTCTTGCTGCTTCAGGGAAAGCCTCTTTCTATCACTAACTATACTAGAGCTTGCAATCTTACTGAAACATAAAAGACAAACTACACTACTTGTTCACAGTAATACAGGTAGTATTTCTAATGTTACAAAATATTGTCAAAAATAAAATCCAAGGAATCCTTTCACATAAACCCTTAGATGGATGCTTTCACCTGAAGCTACTACCTGATTGGGATTGAGAGCAGTTGCCAGGTATTAAGAAACTGCCTTCTATCACCAATTCAGAAATATTTTCAAAATCTCTGATGAGCATCTGTTCTTTCTCTATTTGCAAAAAAAAAAAAAAGAAACCTATATACATCTACTGATAACATCACAGATCCATCTTTATGAAAGAAAGTGAAAAGAAAATTTAGCAAGCATACCAGGAATTCACTGACTGTTCAACAATATTTGTAAGATAAGGAGAGAGACAGAATTTATATTAAAAAAACGCTGCTAAGAAAATAATTCTCTCCATCATTCTTTTGATGAATCCGTCCCCAGTAAACTTTCACTATGTGCTCAGTTCAGTGAAAAAGAACAGGAATGGTATTCCTTTATAGTTATTTACCAAGAGGTCAAATTAATCAAAATTTGAAGAACCTCAGCTCTGATGAAAACTTTCACATGTTCTACTTAAAACTGCAGTTCAAACGTCTGGCAAGCAGCTGTTTAAAAGCAACTGTGCTATGAAGTTTGAAGCATAACTAGGTTATTTCAGTTTAATGGAGTGCTTTCCACTAGCAAGCATTGCCAGTGACTAGTTGTAATTATTTATTGAGCATCTTTTAAGGTCTGTTGAGGTGTCTTAAGGTTCTGCTACCATTGCAGTAACAGCTTTTTGTCTGAAAAATGTGATCTAAAAGAATACAGAATGGCAGACTGCAAAAATTCAAGACTTGTATTTTTCGATCAGACTGCAATTTCAAGTAGAGTTGGTAAGTGCAACAGCAGTGAGGTTGCCTAACCATTCCTCTACAATTCATTTTTCAATGTAAATAACTGTTAAACTTCAATTTATTCCAAATAAAGGTTTCCATGACAGATGCCTGCCTCAAGATGACTACAGTTTCACCTATAATAATTTATCTATTTCCAAGAATGACATTAAGAGAAAATTACCTGGGCCATCATGCCCTTGACCCTCACCTCCAGAGCCATGCAATCATTCTTGATCCCAGGTCTTGTATGGCAGCTATCACTGGTGTCCACATAGAAGAACAGCAGGGGAGCAGGCCAAGGGCTGGACAAGCCTCAGCACTCTCTTCGCAGTGTTCGAGATCACAAGGTGGTTTTAAGCAAGAGATTACCTAATAATGCTAATATTCTTCTATTCATCCCTAAACAGCTTCAGAACTCATAGCTGAGTCTCATGCAGAGCTGGACATTTTTACTAGTATGTTTTATAAAGTTTATAAATATCTTTACAATAGTCTGTGTATTTATTAACAGCTATGTAATTCAGAGTATAGATTATCTACTTTTAAATCTGCTCAGATGTCAGTCCAGCAGCGAAATTCAACTTTATTAAGTGGAAAGTAGTTTACCAACACAACTCATGCCATAGGCACTGTAGCTAATTAAAGTTTGCCTAGATTAAAAAAAAAAACTGGACAGACTAATAAAATAAAAACCTGTCAAAGGCTATTAAACACAAATAGTTCCCTTCAGGCCCAGGAATACTTGAGAGTATCCTCTAGAGAAGTATCATTATAGGTTTTACCTGCTCACACAGTGCTTTGGCAATCACCATTGATCACTAGTGACCATTCTTCTGTAATTATATAATAGAATAAGAAGAAAAAAAGCCAGGTCAAAGAGAAAAGAAAATTGTCTTTTGCCTGATAAAATGTCAGACACACAGAAATACCCATCGAAGAAAGTCAAATCCAAGCATATAAAAGAAATAGTTATTCCTTTATTTCCTTTGTGTAGTAAAGAAATACCTCTATCAGACTGCTCCATTAAAATCAGTTCTGGTTTGACATAAACTGCAACAGATACAAAGTTACTGCAATGCTGAGGGACAAGCATCTTCTGCTCAAAAACCAATGGTTTTAGTTTGATGTCTGGTCCTCTCAAAAGACTCTCTAACAAATGAATGAGGTAGAGAGACTGAACTTGCTATTCAGTCTGCTGGGGACTCTGAAGACACGATGCAAATTGCATTGCTGCAGGCTGTGCTGCATTGCTGCATAAACAGAAACTGAAAATATTCTCCAACAGTCTCTAGAAAAGAAATAAATACGGAAGGATGGGGAGAGGGAACAATCCAACCCCAAAGATAATTGCTACAGATAAAGAATAGAGCTGTTTAGCATTTCAAAAGGGGCCTTTCTTCTTATATATGTTCACAGAGTTCCAAATCTGTCAATAAACCCAGAAATCCTCAAGCTAGAGTAGCAGCTGGTCTGTTCCAAAGGAGATCACCCTGATGGATTGTAATATACGGAGTCAGTATGTCAGTGTGGGCTAATCTGAAGCTACAGGGGTGATCTGTCAATTCTAACAAAGATAAATACAGCTGCTGCCTCACAGTGTTTCGTAATGCCAGGCACTGGCCATTGGTTTCCCCAGAATGATAGATTTTATGGTCAGGTGTGGTGACATCTCATGACCTAAATAGCTTTCAGAGAATGGCTGGTCTGTTTTGAATGATGATGGATTGCACCCCAGAAATCCCTGTGAAAAACTACATCTCAAGCTTGCAAGTATTGCATGGCTAAAGGTAAGCCCCAGACAGCTCTTGGACTTGCACTTGGTAAGCCTCCTCAATTTTATTGCAAGTGACTGTCTATTTTTTTCCATGCCTTACGACTCCTTCCCTTGTTTCTCAATCACCTTACAGAAATTTGTAATTGCATCCTCCTCTGTACCTCCTTGCAGGGTTACATATGGAAATATGAGGAAGACAGGGAAGTCAGAATTATTGCTAAATGAAGGTACTAAACAGCATCTGATTTCAGCTAGAGTTCCTGAGTTTTAACCAGGATAGCAACAGTAACAAAAACATTAACAGTTGGGAATCTGCTCCAACATGTGGGTTGATCTAATCCAGACTTAAATGAGGCACTAGCTATCCTCTCAGCTGAAATCATGTAACTGAATAAATAGGAGATCTATTGAGGGGGAAAAAAAAAAAAACCACCAAAAAATACCCCAAAACCCACAGTTCTAAAGATAGCTCCTTAACCCAAGTTTAATCATTTGATTTAGTTTCATCACTTGATTAAAAAATGTATTCTACTTGTAAAAAAAAAAAAAACAATTCTGGTGCAACATTTTACTACATTTGAATTTATGCAACATTTTAGGTCTGTAAAGATAAGAAAGTAAGAAAATAAAATCTATCACCTATGACTGCAAATTCAGCCCTTTCTTGGGGTAAATCACTGTGGATCTACACTAGCCATACCTCTCTCTGCCCTAGATATGCATACACAAGCCTGCACAGAAAGCACCACCATTGTCACTGGTTATGTGCTCCCACACTCCCAGAAGAAAATCCCATCAGCAGCACTGTTGGGCAGAAAGAGCACAAGGCAAGAAGCTCTGAAGGTGACGATGGAGCCACCTTTGCACAGAACCAGGCCAAATCCAACAGGTTTCTCTGGTTACTCTGCATGCATGCTAAAGCTAAACTTGGGCCTGGATGCTTCACCACTTATCTACCAAACTAATGGAAAAAATTACTACTACAGATTAATGATACCATGTCATAGAATAGGGCTATGTCTGAATTACCTGGAACAGTCCTCAAGCTACACCTCTAAATAAATTTAACTGAGTTGCGGACTTCAAACAAGGACTAATGACTGAAGCTTCCTTCACTGTATGCTAACACACACCAAAAACTTTTGTTTTGACCAGGCAGTACTACTGTGTTCCTTCCTCTCCAGTATTTTCCACTCTTCTCCAAGTATTTAATTGCTGTGCCATTCTCTTTGTGCTCAGAATGAGCATTTCCAGTTGAAGGTTCTCTCTCTGAATTTTGTGTGCCACTTTTTAAATATCAGGCAGCATTCTCACAGCAGGGGAGAGGAGGAAAGCACCCACCAGCACTGCTTAATAGAGTAGACAAACACCACCAATCACAAGAGAATACTGAAATTCCAGAATATTCCTTCCATCTGTTTACTATACTGTTCCAAAGTCCCTTTTCAGTGTAATAGCCAAAGGGAGCTTAAACATGCTTCAGTACTGAAGTTACTGAACCGCAAGCAATGCCCTCCTTCCTGTTGGAAATGCATTAATTAGTGCAGTTCTTCAGAAAGCAAGTGGCTGCCTGTGGGCACAAGATCAATCCAGGCAAGTGTTACACAAGCTTTTCACACACTAATTTTTTTGAAGCGACTGTATCTGACCTGCAGCACCCAAGCTGCTCCAGTATTCCTCAGCCCCTCACATTAATCACACCTCACATCCAAATCCAGACCTTGTTGTTGTTTTAGTACTGAATACCTATTCAATACACCTCAGCTTATACCAAACCCTTATCATGTAATGCATGCACATACCAAACTAGTTTCTGCAGGGAAAAGATCCATGCTAACAGGGACATCTCAGGCCCCTAGCTTGAAACAGAGCTGAAACCAAATGCTACCATTCTGATACAGGAAAAACTGCCACAGAAGTCAGTGAGTATAGTGCCCAAACAGGAATTGCCTGACTAGATATTCTGGCTCCTAGCTTCTACTATTTTGTTGTTTGGAATGTAAACATTTTACAGGACTGGAAGAAAAGACACGAGAAGATTAGCTGCTTTCTGCTGGATTAGTAACCCTTCAGGCGGGAATCTCATCACTTGAATCAAAAAGAAGATAGGGAATGCTGGAAGTCAGCTTTTAAACTCAGTCACATACCAATCCTAACCTCCTCCCAGTAATTCATGCTGGGAATATCCAAATAAATATTCCCAGAAGAGTTCTCATATGTTCATAGGAATATTCACAATACAGTTAATGCTGGGAATATCCAATTTCAGCCATGGTGACTCTTTGACTTCAGGCTAAGGTTATGATCACTTGCTCTCCTCTCACCTTAACGACCAAAGCCTTCCTGGAATGCCTGCTCCCTCTGTACACATCAAAACTGTGTTTAAAGGATTCACAAATCAGGCCATGGAAGCATATATATATATGCCTAGGGAATTTTTCACAGGAAACTAATACAGTAAATCAAGCCAATAAATTTTATACCAAAAAGATGAAGTGGTTTGCTTATGTTTCTTTGAGAACTTGACATTTAAAAACAGTTCCAGAAACTACTCAGGATTTGTTTCTATGAGAGACAGAGAATATTTTACAGCTAAGTTCCTCTTTACTAGCTCATGAAAACAGTAAGAAAAAAAAAGGGGGGGCAAACACAAAGCTATTCACTTCTCTTACAAGAACTCTCACTGCAGGATATTTCATTTATATTGGAATACTGATATATCCTTCTGTGCATGAAGGACGAGGGCAGGTTTGGAAAGAGGCTCCTCTGACTTAACTAAAAAGAGAGAGAGAAAGGAATAAAAAAAAAAAGTGAGAAAACACAAGTTCATTGCTTACCTTTCAGAAAGGAGCAAAGCCAGAGTTTCCCAGTTGCCAGTATGCAAGATATTATAGGCATTCCAACGTATCTGATGACAGAAGGGGCAGAAAGCCAATCCTGCCTGCTTCAAAATGCATGGGTTACTAGTCTGATCATAATTTCCTCAAGCTATTACCACTGCAACACCCATGAGATTCAGTAAGCAGTTCTTATTTTATTGATAATGTTTGTCCCTGCCCAGAACTTAAGTATGTGGTTTTATTAACATGAAATATTTGGTAAGTGGTTGTCATGCTTTAAGGTTTCCTTAAACAGCTTGATATTACCAGACCTTTCTAACATTTAGTTTGTTAAACATCACAGCAACTTCTGTCACTTCAGCAAGAGATTTGTGTAGTGTTTTATAAATTCCATTGCATGAAAAAGCAGCATCAAGCAGAAAAGGAATTTGGAGAGTGTTCTAGTTCACTGCTGCTCAAATTCCCCAAATGCAGTACTCATTCTGATTTCTGGACCACATACAGGGACATGGAAAAATGGAAGATAAGCTAAAGGAAGCAAAAATTAACTTCAGAACTGCAAGGAGATGTCTAATGGGAAATATGTCTTTCTGAAAGGGTAGTTGAAGTCCCATGGAAGTTAAAGTAAATTTACTCAAAGATTAGCCTCGGGACTCAACTTACTATTACTAGTAATTAAGACGCAATACAGAGGGAGCAGTATCTACATCTATTTAATATCAACATAACTATGAGTTACTGATATGATGAACACTGAAAATCCAAATATGGTTCTGGGAGATTTCACATAAATATTGACAGCAAACTGGTTAAGTACAAACATCACTGTATGTGCAATGTGATGCAGTTACTACGCAGGCCCTCTGCTATTCCCATCTCAAAGAATGACGTCACAGTCAGGAGTTTTGAAAAGATCACACAAAGAGACACTGAAATGGCTTTGACTGTTTGTCTTAGAAAGGGGCTACAAAGGACAGAACAAGTTAAAAGGACATCAAATAAGGAACCATACTAGTAAAGGGAGATAGGGAGTTTCTGTTCTCTGTTACATAAAACCGTAACAGGGAGACATGTAATGAAACAGTGAAAGGTGGAAGATGAAAACTATCAACAGAAGACTTTTTCATACAACATGCGGACAGATGGCAGAATATTTCCCCTAAACAGGCCAAGAACTTAACAAAACTATGTAAGGATCTGGGTGTTTAAAGGGCATAATCCCATATTCTGAAACCAGTAGGATGCATGCACTCAGAAGACATTTCTTCCTCACTAACATTCATGTTATCAACCTCTAACTCTACCTATCTAGCACAGAAACTTCATGTTATCTTTGAGTGTCCCTTTGTGTTCAAGAGACTGACACAGAAAGACCAAGATCCTACCCCAGTTCACCTTACCGCAACACCAGAAGACGGTCCTGAAAACAAACAACACAAGCCAAGATAAAAATAAATTAACTTGCAAAATACAAATATAGATTTTACAAATACAAATGTTACAGTGCAAAAAGTAAGGGACTTACAATTTTATCTACTCACCCCTATATAAGTTCCAAAGGTTGGGCTTTTTTTCATTATACACCATCCAGCTGGCAAGCCAATCTGAACTCCAACATACACGTGCGGCTGAGAGATTTCCTTTGGAAAGCTCTTGCTCTTTTTATTGAAATTACTGACCACCTCAGCACTATTAACAACTACTAACAAATCCCTTTTCTGTAAGGCAAATAAGTACTTTAATGCGTAACCAAGCAATGTTCTTATCTGAGGATGAATTTTTTTCACACATTAAAGCACACACTGTGATGCTTTACTTTGATATTTAGTTAAGTCTTATGAAATACTGCTAATACAAACCAGATTCTTTCACTATTTCAGAAACACTTCTGTTGTTCCTAAAAAGAATGTTTGCTGAAGAACTGTATTATTAAATTCTACATTTGCCGTGGCAGAAAAATTGAGTGTAGATGTGAACAACCATCTGGGAGGTTAAACTGGGTTTTAACAGTGAGTAGCTGCTGGACACTGATGTACCTCTTGATCAAAGCATAAAATGTCTAAATATATTTTTAATTTCAATGTTAAACTAACAGAAAAGAGGTAAAATAAATATAAAAGATGTGAAAAAGGTATGAAGGGACCCCTAATGTGCTGTTCTGTTCTTTCATTCAAGGGCTGCAGTGGACAAGTGTGGCTTTGGAAGAGAACACTTGACATGGTCCAAGGAAAGGAAAATTTGAGAGCCCAACTGCCCGAGTCACATTTACTGTCCACCTCAGATATGCCCCCAGATCTGTTTCTCTAAATGACACATGCCCAAGTGGAGAGGGTCGCTGGTGTTATACTGAACCTTGCAGCCTCTCCACCACTCAGGCAGAGGTACTGGAACATGGGAGAGGATACCACAATTTAACAGTAAAAGTAATCTCTTGCCTGAGTAATTTCCTTCTCACTCAAAACAGTTTCTGCTTTACATAGAAAACAAACAATGCAAGCAAGATAGACTCAAAGGTGTACACAACTGATAGGGCAGATGTTTATCTGCTATACCTATGGGTAAAGGAGAGACACAGACCTTAAAATCTGCTGCTGTTTCTCTCTGCTAGTATTTCCTGACCTCCCATTACAGATAAAACTAGTATTATTTCTGAATTCCCTTCATAAACCACCTCCTTCTATTTCTCTCTGCTGCCTTTCAAATCTGGTAAACACAAGCATCTAAGGCACAAAATACTTCAGCAGAGAGCATGACTCCATCAAAGCTTAAAAACTTTACTCCCAGCAAGAATAATGTAAGAAGAGTTTCTTGGGCTGTATCCATCAATTTTTATTAAACATTTTCTTCAAAGCTGTCAGGCCACTCATTCCCTCATCTAATGAAAACAAAGCTGTGATGTGGGGCAGCGCTGAAAGGCTCTCGAAAAAGATGAGAGTCAACAGTGTGACCATAATCACCAAAACTTCAATCTCACCAAGGCTATTAGAGGATACACTGCTGATTGCTATGAGTCACACAAAAAGATAACCACTCTGCAGACTTCAATACACCTAAAGAAAATTAGATCTTTCCAAAATGTGGATTGCAATATTTCCCTCGCTTTTCCTTTCTTTTTTTCTTTCAGTTTACTCCATACTCAATTATGCTTCCTGTGTGTGGCAGGCAGGGGACGCTACCCTAAGCATATCACAGGCCTGGTACCCAAGGGACTCTGGCATCATTTCAACAGGGTTCTGGTGTACACTGCAGGAATGGTTTCAGTATTTGAAGAGTACGACTGCAAAGTTAGCAGCTATAGAGATCAGAGTCTGTCTGAAGGGGAGGGATACGATGAACACATCACCTCAAATGTGCTTGCAGCAGAGAACAGTAATGTCCTCTGAGTCCCCTGGGAACTCTTGAGATAGAAGATAAAACAGACCTAGACTCTGATCTGATCTGCAATTCCCATGCCCTCAGGAGAACCCAACAGCAGAAACAAGTTAGGTGACCAGCTTTTTTAAGTCAAAGAACATCTGCCACAGCCTTGTTTTTCAGGAATACAGAGCACATATTGGAATAGACCCTAACAGCCATTCTGAACAGTTCCTGTGGCAATGGTCACAGACTTTAAAAGCCTCTACTGCCCTCTGCTAAGCAGAGATGCCTTGTGGTTAAAGAAAGAACACTAGAAGCCAGAGCAGGGGCTTCCACATGACCTACTGTGACAGTGACAAGTGACAGTCGTCTTAATCCATTCTTTGTGAGAATTATCCAGGTTACTAACTGTCCATGTCATAGATGCAGAGACAGTTCAGATCCAGCTAGATAGTAAAATTTAATGCACAGCATCACAAACGTGTCCAGGCTGTTTCCAGTATCACCTTGGTTCCAGTAAAGGCACAACCCACAGGAGCACATCGCAGAGACTGCTAGGCCTCATCTGACACCACGCTAGGTTTAGGATTCACAATACTCAGATTTCCCAATGCTTTCTTATGTAGTCAGCCAAAGGCCAGCTTTGAAGCTTTTACCTGGCTAGACTCCACAAAGAGTTCACCCATTCTCCAGTCCTGATTTTCACAAATTGTCTACTGGAGTCCAAGCTGTCATGTACCAGCATTACTCTGTGTTGAGACTGGCGAACCATTCCAGAAACCAGAGTACTGGGGAACATAATAGAAAGACCTCCCACCTCTGGACCCAGCAAACCTGGTCCATAATCAGCAGTGATTGGAACAGTGGGTCCCAAGTCCAAGTTATGACAGAAAACATCAAACTCAACATCACATACTTTTAGACATACACTATTTAGGTTTCCCTGTTTTCTGGATAGCCCAACCATCTAGTACACTGTGTAAGGAAACACTTTAAAAATATGTACAAGTCTAACAGAAGTAACATTGCATCTGTGGTTTCCAAAGCCTCATCTGCTTAATGTGAATCATTTCTGTACACCTCAAAGACTACTTGCTGTAGCAGTCAGTTATTAGTGGGCTAAATTTGTGAATTCAGTTCCCACGGACTTACAGTAATGTTAAGATAGGTCCCATTTCAAAGCTTTAAGATACATTATAAAACTTGCTTAATCTCACATTTTCATATATAGATCCTGCTTAGAAAGTAGAGCAATGAGAAGCAGCTTGTGATGTGCATTTTGAAGTGATAGATTTGTTTAGATGCAGAAATAGTTGTATAAATGAGCCTTTTCCCAGTAACATCAGAAACCTGGAAGATACTTCATGACTGATGGGAACTACATCCTTTTCTCCTCTCCAAATCCTCAACTATATTGCAAATTCTGTCTGGGAAGAAATCAATATATCTGCGCAGCAATGCTTTAGAGTACTCAATTACAAGATGAGATTCTGTTTCTACTACCAATCATGACACAAGGTCTGACAAGATCACAGTTGAATGCGACAGGCTTAGCAGAAGATCCTTTGAAAACACATCCCATCTGACAACACTGTCAGACCAGTGTTCATAGCCATACACAAACTTTGGCCAACGTAAGCAATGTTTGATTCAGAAATTTGCTCCTGCTCACTAGGATATCATGTAATTCAGAAAGCACTAATTATAAGTGCTTGTGCAGGAGGGAACTCTTCTCCAAGAGTGCCTTACAGCACTTGTGTGCATCTTGCCAATTCTTGTTTTCTTGATGTATCAGTTTGCTCCTCTGCACAGTAAGGCAGCATTTTTTAAACTGAAACACTCTGAAACATTACTTCAGAGAAGTAAAATAATACAGACCAAATCTCCAGATTTGGATTTTGTTTCTCCAGGAACAAAATTAGTCTTTCAGTACTTCTCTAGCAAAACTGGAAATTAAAAAAATGGCTAACTGGAAACATCATTAGTATCCATCAACCCATAGGGTATCAAAGGAAATTAAAAGATTCAGACCCTTACAAATGCAATAAATCAAATGTGGAATGCACAAATGTGGAAAACTGGAGTCTAGAACAGATAAATTACTTGCTTAGGACCACATTAAGTTGGCAGGACAGCCACTTCTTGTTTTGCATTCATTTGCCTTAGGCCCTGAACTCTGTTGTATCATGAACTCAGCCCTTCAATTCAAGGACTGTATAGAAGATCTTTAATTCTTTGCAAACACTTTTGATCTACCTGTTTCTCTAAGTATCCTGCTCAATTACTTCTTCATTTCATGCTGTTCACATGCAGTCAAAGATAACAGTGTGCTCTTTATCCTCTCATGTCCTCAAAATTCAAAGTTATTCACCCTAAATTTCAAAAGCAAAGGTGTGAAATTCAAGGTAGAGGGTCACAAACTAGGAAATACCTCATGATTCAACCAGACAAAAAAAAAAAAAAAAAAAAAAAAAGGAGAGAGAGATCTTAAGCAGCTCATTATCCCCTTGTCTGAGAATCTTTAGGACAGCTTTCCACATTTTTCCTTGTTAGTTCTCCAACCTTCTGATTGTGTTCATCTTTCCTGACCTTCCTTCAGCATCTCTCTAGCTTTCTGCAACTGAGATGCCTACCAGCCTCAGTCCTTTAACTGTGTCCCAGAAAGATCTCAGACTCTGGATCAGCTATAACAAGCGTTCCATTCCCCCACCTCCAATAATACCAGCCACAGATGGACCTTGACTAGTAGGTATTCCATACAAAGTGAATGGACACGCACCTGCACATACTTTAACAGAAAATGCTACCCACCCACTTGGTAAATACATTTCAGATTTTATGTCACTGAGTCCTGTGGTTTTGTTCTTGTGGTTACCTCACCCTGAATTCCACCATCACAACCACAGCAAAATTTTGTCTCTCTGCAAACATGTTATTACTTCTAATTCAGCCACAGTGGCATAGGGCTGAACTGCGCCTGGCATCTGTCCCATGACCCAGTCAGCTGGCACAGCCCTGGGTCAACCGATTAGTGTTTCACAGCCTCAGCAAATTTATCTTTTTCTAGTTGTAAATTAGTTAAGTCTCAACCTTCCCACAAGGAGCTGAGTGAGAATGAATGGCTCTGTGTCCAGTGTTCCTCACCTGAGGGCAGATGTGTTTTGGTCACAGTTATCAGCTCCAAGATCTTGCAGATGAAGGAAGCTTTAATGAAAAGACACTGAACCGCATCTTAGACTCACAGAAGTTTTGTGGTGTGAGTGATAAAACAGGCTTGCTAAAAATATCTTATCAGAAATATGACACAGCCAAATATAGCTCTCCTTCCTTTGTGTGTCTTTAAGAGAGGGTACATGGAGATAAGACATCTTGGCATAAAAGCTCAAGGACTGTGATATGATTTCCTTCCTTTAATAAAGCCTTCTTACAGCCATGTGTTAAACAGAAAAGCACTGGAAAAAAAAGGCACAACAAGAAATGCATTTTCAGCCCTGAACCTAATAGGTAAAAATAATTATACTTGCAGTAAACTTGAAGATTCTGTTAGAAGTTTCTCATATATTTTCATCAATCTTACAATTGTCTTCCAGGATGGAAATTTCCTTCACTGACCACCTGAGCGCAGCCACTTCTTTACAGAACACATTAGCTGCTAAGCAGCATACAGCTGCTAAGCAGCATACTGCAACAGAACAGAGCTGCTCAAAGCAGGAGGTGAAGGTGACTGCTCCATCTCTTTGGGCAAAAAGGAATTTTTCTAGTTTCAGTGACAGAAGACTTGATACGTCAGAAGACTCAATGAACCAGCTTTAGACTCAAAGTGTTTGAATTAGGGAATCCTCTGATCTCTAGCAGGGATTCCAGTAAGAGTTAGTCTCTAGGGGCTCTGTACTCTTCTTACATGCAACATTACTGAGGCTACTGAAGTGAACAGTAAGACTCTTTCAGATGTTTTGATTTTATTCCAATTTGGTCTAAAACCTGACACAGAATAAGGGATAACTAAGAGTTACTTATATCTTTCATTTTTTTAATGGGGTTCTCTTATTCTCCAGGGAAACACACTGGATAAGATAATGCCAGCTGTATTCTGCTTCAAGGTGTCTACTCCATTCTAATGCAACACCTTGCTATATTCTATCTGCACAGTAATAAGGATTCTATGCAGCAAAATCACCGCTTCTTTCCCAAAGACAACTGTCAAGTTCCCACCCCTAGCAGGATGCCATCTGCTTCTGCCTCCCATGTGCTTCTGCTAACCCACAAAACACCTGCTTTGTGACACACAGAAAGTGCAGAGCTACCAAGCAGGAAGTAGCAGTAGTCAGGGAGCATGGAAACTATTCAGGTTCCACCTCTCAACCCATCACCATTCATCCTTTTGATTCCAATATTTACAAGGCCTCTCTTCCCAGCATCAACAGGGTCAAGTGCTTCACCAAATCAAGTGACAGACAGCATAGCTATTTGTCCTTTATTTCAGGGACTAAGCAGTACACATTCTCATCACTTCATACCACTTTTAAAGAACCATACCTCTAGCTGCTCAATTACCATCTCTGAGCCAGTGCAGACCAAACACAGATGGGGACAATGCCGAGTGGCTGAGTTGCCCTGCTTGATTACCATCATGTTTTTACCACCACTCACACTGCTGCCCCAAGTAACTGTCACTTCACTCACACTTAATACTGGTTCTGCTCAAGGATATTAATATTCTACCTAGATCCCTAAGACCAAGTTGGATTCCAGGTAAATCAGAGTAAGACACCAACAGACAAGTGAGAGCTGCTACACACAAAGCTTCTTTATGGTCCACTAAAAGGAAATAACTCATGAAAATACAAGAAAAAATATTTCATTATTAGTTTGACTACTGCTCTAGCAATCTAAAGGAAAAATAAGAAACACTTCTTATAATTCAAATAGTTTCTAGGGTGGATCATCAGTAATGCAATAAATGCCAAGAAATAAGAATTTGCCCCTTTCTTCTGATGCCAAGTTCTCATGCTTTCAGTGCAGTGAGTTATCAGGTGGGAGAATGATGCTGATGGTGAGTTTTTCTCCCTAGGTCTTGTATCCATCCTAGGTTACTTCTGCAGGTTTAGACTTCACTTTGTAAAGAGATTACAATTTTTCCTCTCCTAGTGGTTCTCAAGGTTAGTTAAGCTACAATTCTTTCTCTACACAAGGTATGATGAAACTTGGCATTGTATCTTTTGGGAAAGAAGCAAGCAACAGCACAAAGTGAAGTAAAATCTTAGTAAATCAGGTAATAGTATAGCTTAAAGTAAGTTCAAAACAACAGACAGGCAAGAGACATCTTACCATTGGAAAATTATACTATTAGAGTTGGTACAGGCTGGGCAGTAGTCTGATTCTAGAAGTAGCCACAAGGAGTTTAAGTAAGTTACAGAAAAGTGATTTTGATTTAAAAACATGTAAACCCAGACAAGGCATGACAAGTTTTAAAGCCTAGTAGGGTTAATTATTATCAGAAATCTTCAGATTTGTTACCAGCATTTGGAAAACCAAGTTTTCTGGGTGACAGGAATACAGAGCCGGGGACAGGAAACATAGAAAGCCAGACACTGTTTCAAAATACTAGAAAAACTACATTCAGTCCCAGTATGGACTCCAGCTAATCTACACAGGTTAGTCCAAAAGGACACAGCAAGAACACAGAAAACAGCCTGCAAACCAGAAAGGACACAACAAAAGCCAGAGTGAGGTTTGGAACAAAATCATGAAGCTGAGTAGGAGCTGGAACAACCACTCAGGAACCCAGCACTATCACTGGAAAGACTGAATAGGGTAGGGAAGTGGCCTGAGTACAGTTCTCATGGAGCTTTTGTGCAGATGCCAGCTTAGTACTTATCAATAATGGGCTTGAGTTTAACACCTACTTGACCATAAATGCAGTTGCTGTCTATCCATTCACTCCAAGTCAAGGATACAAGAGCCAGATATTACAATTGGCCTCCTGTAAACGAATGGGCTTTTGCATGATCTCTGATGCATTCTTATTTTTCTGGGTAGTGTTGGAAGCATAAGCTTTCAATTTAAAAGATAAAAAGAGGCACAGCAGCAAACTATGGATATTTAGTCATAAATATAACCAAAGTAACATAACTCTAACTAGAAGCAGCAGCCAGGGCAGTATCTCTTATATACATCTGACATGGCAGGTCAAGCACGGGAATTCAAGAAAGAAACAATTCTCCTAGTTCATCAGGAGTAACTTTGATTTAATCTGCTTTAATCCTTCCTTATATGTTTGCACCTGCAGAAGTAAAGCCAGAAACCTCTCACAGCAAAGTTGGAAAGAAAAAAATGCATGAGAGCACCTCTTTCTCCTAATTGGTAAACATACATAATCATCTGATCTCAGGAATCTAGGGAAGGGCCATAAGTCAAATCCTTCAAGGTACCATCAGAAGACTTAGTTGTGTTCCTGAAACAACTGAAAAACACTGTGCTTCTGAGTGAGAAGCACCAAACTAAGTATACAAGATGGATTTGGTCTCCAGAGGACACCAGTAATGACAATAAAGAAAATGTAACTGCTGCAACTATTAATTTTACTTCACTCTTTCAACTTGAACTGACATGTATAACAGAGAGAAGAACATGATGCAAACACACAGAGGAAATTACCAGAGGAAAAACCTACCTTAGTTAGACTACCCTAGAACAGCCCATGCACTAATCACTAAATATTTAATATTCTGTCATGGTTTAACCCCAGCTGGCAGTTCAGCACCATCCAGCTGCTCACTTCCCCCACATTGAGATGGGGGAGAGAATCAAAAGAGTAAAACCAAGAAAACTCATGGCTTGAGGTAAAGACAGATTAATAGGCAAAGCAAAAGCCACAAATGCAAGTAAAGCAAGACACAGAATTCGTTCACCACTTTCCATTAGCAGGCAGGCATTCAGACATCTGAAGGAGAGCAGGGCTCCAGCAAAGGTAACAGTAACCTGCGTGGGTAGACAGACACCATCACTCCAAACGTTCCCCCCCCTTCCTTCTCCCCCCCCAGTTTTATATTATAATCACATTACAGTCTGGAATATCCCCTGTGGTCAGCTGAGGTCAGCTTTCCTGGCTGTCTCCCCTCCCAACTCCTTATGCACCCCCAGCCTACTCACTGGTGATGTGATGAGAGAAGCAGAAAAGGCCTTGACCATGCAAGCTCTGCTCAGCAATAACACGTCCTCAAGTTATCAACACTGTTCTCAGCACAAATCCAAAGCATAGCCCCATACTGACTACCATGGGAAAAAATCTGTAAATCAGCACATACTCCTAATAATGCTAGTAGAGATCCCCATGTCTTATTTTATGACAAATGACTATATAAATTGTAACCAGAACTATCTGCAGTCTTTGTGTCTACAAGAACTATGAGAAGAAAAGAGGGAGGGAAAGGGGGTCCAGCATTTTACAGGTGTTTTTTTGCCTCCTCTGTAGTTACCTTTTGAAGACAAGACAGCTCTACTTGTGAGGCATAGAATGGCTTTGCCTAGAGATTACAAAGTCTTCAGAAACATAGTAATCAAGCTGACAACATCTACAGAAGTATACACCAGGTAACAGGAAAACTGTGAAATTCAGGCAAAGCAACAGTACTTAATGCATCTGCTCCTCAGAAATGACTGATTTACATGGTGATTGAAAGAGAGGTATTTCTATTCATAAAAGCATGCCTACTTCCTTGAAGGAGCAGTTATTAGTCTAAATGTTTAAATTCTCTACTTGCTTTTGTATAGCTCTAATAACAAAGTAAGAGTTAAAACCTGTGTACTGCTCAAATATTTTTTTTTCTTCATTCATTCAACAACACAAATAGGTTCACATTCACCTCTCCTGACCACTTTTATAAACACTAAAACAAGTTTCTTGTCCTTATAATGCAAATGCTGCAGGAAGATGTTTATTTAATGTGGAAACAAACTGCAGGTTTTCTAATGCTTTATGCTTTTTAACTTCCCAAGACATTCACAAGCCTATGATGCACACACGAGCATGAAGAATAAGAATGAATCCCTAAATCCAAAGCAATCATTCAGGACTGAGTGAGCATTACTGTGTGAGAAACTCAGACAACTCTGCATATAGAGAAGACATGCTTTATTCCTACTCAAGATTTCAGAAAGAGCTCTGGAATTGCTGTTATGAAACAAGTCATGAAGTGCATATTCCCACCATCTGTCTTTTGTGACAAAATTTGATTCCCTTAGCCCTATTTCATTGCCTTCTACTAGGTAAGAGTAGTACTGCTTGTACCATATACACGCCCACAGACTAAAATGCATCAGTTTTAAATGGCATTGCTTCCCCACTGTGCACGTGACAAAGTAAGGTCGTTCATGTGAGCAGAGTAGGAATCAAGCTAAATGGAAGGAAGAAAAGTGCTCATCAAAATTCCTGCTGAAATACAAAGAAATTTAAGCTGGCAATACAGATCTGACTGCAAGAGAAGCCACAGCCCTGCATTGCTGTGAAGCATTGCTGGCAGCAGGGACAGCAGCTCTGGCAGTGCTCCCACATCAGGGATACCCATAGGTGTCTGGTGTATCCCTGGTGCCTGCTCAGGTGCTCATTTAGATCCAGGCAGCCAGTCCTTGAAATTATATGCAAAGTCAAGAGACTAGCTTCCGAGTGCTTTTTTGCATAATGAGGACATGGTTGGTCTTGTTTATCTCGCCAGCAGCTAAGAAATACCTCTGGTAATACCCATTTCCCCAAATTCCAAATCTTATTCCCCTCCTCAGACAAAAGAGCTTTTATGTTCTCTACTTTTTAACCATCATCACCCTGGTAAGAAACTTGTCCCACTGTGAACAGAAGTTACTACAATTTTAATACAGGCTGGAGGAAACTGAGTAAGCTTAGCAGTAAGATTTTTGCAAAGCAAGATGTGACCACTGCCTTCTCAGTCCAGTTCTGGGTGTATACAACCATATTCCCAGCTGAGAAGAAATGCAGTTTGAGAGGCTAGTGGGATAATCAGGGATGGGCTGACAAGACAGATATGTAATTCTGACGGGACTGATATCCCTGTTCATCCCCTGGCTGATACACTGAAATTTTACCAGTATATCTTTTTTACTCGTATTTTTTAATTGTGTTATATAGTAGCCTTATTTGTATTCTTTTCTTAACCTCACTTGCATAGTTTAGTCATCTGTTGCTTAGAGTTGATAATGAGATGTTTCAAAACAGGTGACTTCTTGTCTTGCAAAGATCAAACGGGCCTTGAGATGGTTCCTTAAGCCAGGGTACCCCTGATAACAGGGATGCAGGATGTCAAGATAAGCACCTGAAAACTAATTTAAACTGACCTTCTTGGAGCATTCCAGGGCCAAAGGATGGATGACCTAACTCCATGACCATGTACGGGCAAAGGAATTCTAAAGTTCAACTAGGGGCGAGTGCAGTGAGTGTGAGAAAGACCATGAATGACCAGTGGAGGGGGGAGGGGAACCCTAATTTTATTAGGCATGTTCATACTATGTAAACGAATTCCAGGAATCCATTAGCATAAGACTGCCCTTTCCAGGAAATTTGATGAATATGTATGGAGTTTTTTGTATAAGAGCTGGTGTATTTTGCTGATTTGTTAGAGCACTTATGGTGGAGAATCCCCTGTGCTGCCCCAGCGATGCTATAAAGAATGCCTGCTTAATAACAACTTCGTTGTTATTGGGTATTTATCTCTGAATCCTTACCCAGACATACCTAGCCTCCCACATCAGTGAGGAGTTTTAGAAAGCAAGGGGGTTTGGAAGCTCCAGACTTTTGTTTCAGTTCAACAAGGGGAAGTACAGCATCCTGCACCTGAGGAAGGAACAACCCCATGCACCAGTACCTGCTGCAATCCACCCAAATAAGATTTTATTATAAAAGCTATTGCTTTTCTTTTTTTGAGGGGGGATTTTTGTTTGTTTTTGGTTTATATAGTGGAACAGCTTCCCCCCTTTCCATAAATAGCAGAAGGAGGATACAATTTCCTTTTGTTGTTCATGAAGTGGGATCATTTCCTTTTTGATTAATTTTAATTTTTTGGCACAAGCTTCCAGCACACATTTGTTGAGCTTCTTGGCCTTCTGATGTTGTCTCTGGCAGGAGCGCATGCCTAGAGCCTGTGGAAAGTGGTCTTTTATTCCTTAAATTTCTTCCTCCTCCTGTCCACCCTCATTCTCACAACAACTGGTTGCAATATCACTTCTCTTGCTTAAACACAGTGGACACTTGACCACATTTTTCCTCACAAACACGTTTGCCAATTCTTTCTTGGCACTGTTTATAACCAGACATTAACAGATCCTGGGAGAGACCAATGATTTAAAACAGGCACAGAGGGAGGACATGTAAAAAGTGACTTTCACAGTGGTTTGCCAGTTATCAGTTCTGATCCAGTATCATCTTGTTTTCTCCTCTACTCCCTCTTGTGCCTGGAGCAAGGAGAAAGCTGCTGCTTTACAGTCTACACTCAAGTCCCTGATGCCAGCATCTAGAATATACTCAAGGACAGCACTCAAACTGGCCCTTCAGGAAAGCAACAGGCAAGGTAATCAGGGAATTCCAAGTACTTCAAGACCAATTCAAATATGTTGATATTAAAAGTCACACAACTTCTGCTGTCTCAACTCTGACCATTCAAGCCATCATTCTCATCTTGTCTCACTAGTAATAAATGCTTTTTCAGCAAAGTGGTCAGCTAAATTCAGATTTTTGTAGACATGGCATAAAAATCTCTCTGTCCTGTGGTTGTATTGTCTGTAGGACTAACAGAGGAATCACTGAATTATTGTTTCATTGTTTTATTACAAGAAAGAGATTATATCCTTGTATTTTTAGGAAGCTACTGTTGAGACCTAATGTGTAAAGATTTAAACTGGAATAAATACCAAAATCTATGAAAAGTATGAGGGAAATATTCTGTTCTGATAGTGTACTACCATGACTTTCAACATTTGTAGGTGATAATACAGAACTGGACACTAGAGTATAATAAATCTCGCTGCCTGCTGAATAGAAATGTGCAACTTTCATGACACCTTTTCAACAGCACCCACAGTTTAAGAAGGGATGCAATCTCTTACAGCTTTGACATTTGGCAACATGTATTTGGTATGCTGTATGTTTCCATGTGGCATTGTTTTATGTAGTTATAAACTAATATAAATGATCAATTGCTCACAAATATACCAGAGCAATTACTTGACATTATGTCATCAACTGACTGCAGGTCTGCTTATATTTAAACTTTTTGGGAAAGTGAC
This sequence comes from Megaceryle torquata, assembly GCA_024611175.1. Classification (NCBI taxonomy): domain Eukaryota; kingdom Metazoa; phylum Chordata; class Aves; order Coraciiformes; family Cerylidae; genus Megaceryle; species Megaceryle torquata. The sequence goes on from JANIJG010014816.1 coordinate 30,611, forward strand.
AATGAAAGAAGTATGGCCTTTTCTTCAAGGAAAGGAATCCAAGGTTGTTTCTGCTTTGGCAAATACCATTCATTTGCTAGTGTAAGGGTTTTTGTAAATAATGTGCCTCCTTAAAATTATTCAGGAGGAAAAACTACTTGTTGATCACCTTGTAAAGAAGTGAGAGCTCCTGCTAAAGAAACATTGGAGAAGGTTTAAAATCCCACCAAACTGAAAATGTAGGCCCATCCGTTAAACAGCACAGCAGAAATGTTTGCCAGTTTTCTCACACGGGGTCTCCTTTCACTTGCAGAATTTACACTACTCTGGAAAAAGGAAGCTTTGAAGTGAAAGATGGAATACAACATTAAAAATTAGAAGTTCATTTTTTTAAGGGAGAGAGGATACTCTGCTCATTCCATCACACAGGCTACGCAGCAGACAGGAGAGAGGTCTTTTCCACAGAACAGCCAGCTTGCAGATACAACTAGACCACAGAAGTCAGGAAGAGATTCCAGCACTGTCCTCTGACCTTTAGACCATACTGCACAGGTGACAAAAGCTTTAGTTGAAAGGAAAAGGTAGAAAGAGATTTCAGAGCTAAAGTCAAATTGCCAGTGAAAGTGCACCACTCAAATGCGTTGTCACGGATTAGATGATTTCACACTCTGAAAAAGCAGGCTTTGGCTGCAGTAGGTATCAATACAATCCACAATCTACAGACTGGCTATTGTGCTCCCCAGCACACAGCTTGCTTAAGTCCAGCAATGTAGCTTTTTCCCTTTAACACAAATTGGCTTCTACATATGGCAATTAAAACTAACCTTGCAAGTGGGAAAACACCTGCACAGGCCTCTCATTACCTTGGCATCCCACACTACTCACTACATTTTAATAATCCAGCGTTGCCCAAGATGGACAATTTTTGTTATATTCTACAGCCAGTGAACTTCCACCAGAAAAGCTGCCACTTTCCCTAACCCCAAAGTCTTGACATTACCAAATCCTCATTAGCTTTCTGGATCAAGCAGGTTCCAGGCCTAACAGCCAAGATGTATTTTACCTAAAGCTCTATTCACAGTTGACTGGGAAATCCTGTTATAATTTATAGTCACTGGCAGATCTGCTTCAGAAAACTCATTGGAAGTAATTATCTGTTGTGCTTCATGGATGCCATATATAATGTATTCCAAACGCCTAAACTGCACAGAATTTACTGATTTCTTACGTTTTTTCTTCAAACTCAAGACTGATCGCATTCATCAAGAGGATCAGAGGCCTGGAACTACTTTCTAAAGAACAGCAGCTGTTTCACGATGCAAAGGTAGTGCCTTTATTCTGCTTTGCTAAAAAAGTAGAACAATTTAGAACATGTGTAGGCTTGGCAGTTTGAGACTCTTTAATCCTGAAACTAACAAAATGCACATCATCTAACAGATATTTACCTGAGATTTGAAGAGAAAGTAAGCTTCACAAATCCTACCACCACGGCAAATTCCTTATAATGAAGGAGAAACTCTTCTATGTATGGGATGCAGCTAAAAGGATTGAGAAATAAAATATTCTTATACAACCCTTACTCTATTCTGATAGAGGTCAGAAATATTTTAAGCAGACAGGGACTGCATACATACAGAAACAACAGAGATATTACTTGGGTTAAGCACAAGACTGAAGCCACAGGAACTGGGTTTTAGTCTCAGGCCTGTCAATAATTCATCAGTGACCTTGAAGAATACTCCCATACCTTTCAAAATAAAAAAAAAAACCCACAACCCAGTCATTAACAGGCTTATTGAATTTATGGAACAAATAATTTTAAAAATCAATAAACTGCTTTGGAGTTCAGAAATTTTGATGTTTGCTTCCAGCAATAGCCTTAACTATGGTAGTAAAATTAAGTTTAATCCAGAAATCTGCTCTGTAAGAGTAATGAAGATAACCACAGATAAGTTAATGTAAAACTCAGCAGCAGAAGAAACTTTTTTTTTAAGTTTTTGTCCTGGATAAAGAAAGGCAAAGTAAAAGACATGAGATTTGAAGGAACAACATACCACAAAAAGGACATGAAGTTCCAAACTCTTCCAGTTTGCAAACCTTATAAAGAAACCTGAAGAATCACTCCAGAGACCAAGTTATGCCTTTTTCAACCACTGTCTAGAAGTCAGGTAGATACTTTTATAATTATGCATGCTTGTATTATACTATATGCCAAAACTTAACACTGCTTGCTCTTTTGAGCCTTGACAGCACATTCTGCCTGACCTTTCCAGACCAGCAGTGGTCTCCATATTGGGACAGTAAGGGACACGTGAGATAATCAAGTATGGAAAAAGCTCTAGCCTCATTAGTTCTTGGAAAAAATCCCATATCCAGGTCCACTATAGTTTGTTCACTCTGCATCACCTGTGACATCTTCTGGGAGATCCATATAAAATCTATTTCCTGTGTAACCCTAAGATTATTTGGCTCTTCAAGAACTGAAGACATTCAAAATACTCTGTTAGAGAACAAAGGGAAGGGCCGGGGGAAGGAAAATTGCAGTGTAAAATGCTTCCATTTTTGGTAACCAAAATGATGCATGAGCCACAAGTGGGTGTATTATTAATCTCACTAGAGTGAGAAGAAAAATAATCATAAAGAACAAATGTATCCATTATTTGTGATTTGACAGTTTCTTCATTCCACTACGACAAAACATCATGTGAAATTAGTAACACTAGAAATTCAAACACTGGCATAACTTACTTTAAGACTGAGTCTGTGAAAAAGAAACAAGCGCAGATTCCCCAAAACAAATCTCCTAGTGCCAGTGCCCCTATTAACCTTATAACATCCAAGTATGCAGCTGGGCAAAGGTCAGCTACTCTGATACATATGTATCTAAGAAGAGCCTAATGCTTTCACAGCAACTTTTGTCCTCTCAGACATTTTATCCCCTTTATTATATTTATTTATTAATAAAACCTGCTAGTTACGTATTCCTGAGAAAAGATGGACATTTCAAATGTCGTATTTCTAAAGACAGGTTTCTTGTCCTGGTAGTGAAGAAGACTTCAGAGAGGTTACATTATATGTCTAGTAACAAGGAACGCTTTTTTAAAATAATTTTTAAGTTCTCTTTCTATTTATGGCTTCATCAAATTCATCTAAACCTGTTTTGAAGGCAGGCCTATGTGAGAGTGAATGACAACAGGAAAGGCTAGGCAAGTGAAGGAAAAAAAAAAGGCAGCACCATTTCAACCTCAAAAAATCCTGGCCAAAAATCCTGAGAAGGATGCAATAGTGTGGTCGGTTGATCCTAGCCAGCAGCCAAACAGCTATCCTGCCTTTGCTTACTCTCCTCTCCTTTGGCACAGGAATTTAAAACAAACACACACCAAACAAAAAACAAACCAAAAAACCAACCAAAACACCACGACAACAAACAAAACCACAACCTCAAAGGAAAGCAAAGAGCTCAGGGATAGAGATACAGACAGTTTAATAAGAAAACCAAAAGCTATGCCTGCAGGCAAAGCAAAAATGCCATCAGCAGGCAGATGTTCAGCCACTTCCAGGAAGCAGTGCCTCCCTATACATAATAGTTGTTTGGGAAGAAAAATGCCATAACCGTAAGTGTTCCCCCTTCTTCCTTTTCCCTGAGCTTTTATTGCTGAGCACATCATCATATGGTAAAGCATATCCCTTTGGTCAATTCAGGTCACCATCCCAACTGTGTCCCCTTCCAACCTCTTGCCCACCGCTTGCCTACTCACTCAGGGGGAAGCCCTGACACTGCAAGCAATTTTAGCCACAAACACAAAGTACAGCACCATATGAGCTGCTATGAAAAAAGTTAGCTTCATTAATTTAATCCCAGACAGACTCAGTACAAATACACATATGATGGAAGCGTTTGAACCCAGTCTAGGGTACTTCAACCTGGAAAGAGTTATTTTTCTTTGCCTTTAGGACTGCACCTCATGCATTTAACTGCACTATTCCATGGCTGTAGGACACACAAGAAAATTAAAAATGCAGAAAGTCTGGACTTACATTTTCAAGCACTTATCTGCCGATTAAAGTCTTCAGAACACGGATAGGATGATTTCATGAAATGAAAAGGAAGATTTAAAAAGCAGGACAACCTTTCATTCTTGCAGATTGTTCTTAGACTTTAACACTTCCATTTCCTTGAAAATCCTCACTCTACTGTCACTTCTCACCCAACCTACATCCTTACAATGACAAGAGCCCAACCAAGTTAAGGGGTTTTTCTCCCATGCTCTGCACCATCTTTTCTCCTTTAATTTTCTGCCTCAGTTGGAAGTACTCTCCATCAGTGGTTCTGCCGCCAGTCTTATACCCAATTGCTTTAATTAAAAGGCCAGAAGGGATGATTTAAGAGTCATCACAGGCTTGACACAATTGGACTCCCGGACTCAGTGTCAAATGTTCACAGGCTTGCCTCAACCTTTCATCCTCCTAAGGCAGCTGTAGGCAGTACTATACAACATGCTTTGCAGCAAGACCCATTTCTGGGGAAAAAAAAAAAAAAAAAAAAAAAAAAAAGGCAAGCTTTAGAAGAAAGGTTTCATCATCTTTCCTGAGACATAAAAGATCTCCTGACACTTTTTCCTGCAGTTCAGATTTTTGTTTATAACCACAGCCAAGCAGCACTAACATCTATGCCAGAAGTAGCTTTATTTTAGTAATGCCAAGTGTATGATGTTGAAAATTGCCTAGTGATCCTCTGGAACAGAATGCTGTATGTAAATAGCTTCACTATTTATATCCTGTAGAGGGCCAGTTTTAAACTAAAATGAGAAAATTAAAGGGGAAAATGGGGTCATTCCTTCTCAGATATTCTCCAGCACTTGTCAGTATTAATTAAGAACAAAAGATCAAAGCATCAGAAACAGAGTAAGACTGATTTCAAGGTGTCTCAGATCCCACTACACTGAGTTGACAGCTGAGTATGTGTAGGAGCCATAAGAGACTAATGTCTCAAACCTTGAGTGGTGCTAACACTGTGACTTGAGTGGCAAATAAGAAAGGCCTACCTGGAGGGGGAAGGTGTGAAATGCAGCAACCACCCTTGCTCCCCTCTGTCCTTGCAGATAAGGAAATTAACTATAGGAAGAAATAAGTACTGCCCATGTAGGACAATGTCTTCTCCTGAGTTGATGTCTTTGCTACATGGCTGTGGCCACTCCACCCACGTCCCAGGTGTATAAAAAGGACGGTGGTGTTTTGATCAGCATGCACCCACAACGAAAGTACACAAGATGTGGACCAGTTCTGCAAGATGTCCCTGGATTTGCACCCACCACTCAAGAACTCCATATCAGGACCAGTCTTGTGAGACATCGCTGGAACCAAGGGTAGTGATATCTCATCCTTCTCCCTTTCCCCTTTTCTTCCTTCTACTCTTATGAACCTTTTTATCTTTAAGACATTAGAGACCAAAGCTTTCTTAAGTACATGTAATGTTTCTTTTTTCCAATAAAATTAACAAACTTATCAGGTGCTTAGTGTTGCTTCACCTTAATTTATTCCAAAGGAATTTACAAATCTTGCATGACCCTCCATGCTATGCAGGGTAGCTTTGCAATCGGGTCGTGACAGTATGCAGCAATGAGGTTTGCCAAACAGAGCCAGGAGTGATCCACAGCAGTCACCTATATTGGTCATTGGTTCTAGTCTCCTCATTACAACATTTTCTCTGACTTTTCTCTTCGAGATTAGATTCTACCTTTTTCTGAAATTTAAGTGCTGGTTTACTTGCATTGTTTTCACAAATTAAAGGACACAGGGACATCATCTTAGTTGTTAAAGATTCTTACCTGTTGTATAAAGGCAGTATTACTACAAAACACAAGCAGCTAAAATGCTTGTTTCTGGAAGACCAAGTTAAATAGAACATACACATGACTGAAATCTCACAGTTCAGGCCTTGTAGTTAGAACCTACACAGATGTAGACAGCTTAAACACAGCACACAGTATTTTAAGTAAGCAGTTATCATAAAGGCTGTATTTTCACCACTGCTGAGATACAAACCTTAAAGCCAAGCTTTTCTGTACTCCCTATTCCCATAAGCGTTGTTGTACTGCCATCAAGTGGGGAACACACAAAGGAAGGAGAAAGATAGCAATGAAGATGTATGGAACAGATGCACTACAGTGAGCAAGAGTAATGGAATTCTGAATTCCCGATTCCAACTGTCACACTTCAGGAGTCAATTCCAAAGTAACATGCAGATACCTGGATAACCACCGTATCATTTCTACGCAATAAAAGAAACAAGACCAGGAGACTTGGACTGAGTATCAGTGAGAGCTATGCCCCAAGCACCAAAGGCTTGTGTCCACACCACAACTTAGTCCAGATAAACAGATACTGACATAGTAATCTGAACTGTCTGAATGCCCATATACACAAAAGCACTTTCCAGGGGAAAAACAAGTTTTAAGTCCAGCAGCTAAGTCACTAGCCAAGAATTATTCTTAAAAAAAAAATAATAATCGCTCAGAAGTACACAGTGATTAAAAGGCACGTGTAACTCTATGGATGTATCCCTCCTTCCCTTCTTTGGGATGGTCTAGTTTTACAGTAAAAAAAGTGCAAACTCTGGTCAGTTAGTCAACAAAACAAATTAGTGCCTTACTTTGTGCCAATGGCTTTAATTAACTTGGGAATGCAGTGCTCACTACAACTTAGAGCCTGTGAAAGGGTTTTATTTGGCCCATCTCCACTTTGTGAAACCCAAAACTAATAGGGTCCAGAGTGGAACATCTGTCTCTCTTAAAGAGGGTCACAGTTGCTACAGTATTACTGAATTCTTTTCTCTGCACTGTCCTGCCCCAAGACAGTGCAAAACAGCTCTGCATGGCTGCCTCTGAAGCAGCAGCAGAAGGGATATTCCCAGGTAGTCAGAGGTCCTCGCACTTCAGTGAGCGCCAACTTCCCAAGCTGACAAGAAAGCTTTCTGAGGTTTTTAGGGTTTGTTTTTTTTTTTTTTTAAACATAAAATGTATTCCCTCAGTTGCATTTAGCCAATGAATTTCAGACAGGGACTTGAGACAAATGACATGGAAGTCTGATTAATCTATCCCTTAAAAAAGCTTGTCATCAACAAATAGTATTATCTATGTTTTATGAATCTAAATGTGTTTTGTATGTTGCTGAGTATACTTCCATTAACTCTAAGGAACAAAGGAACATGTTCACATTTGGCAGTAGGGTGCAGACAGTACGTAAAAGCTGAAAATAGAAGAAATGCAGCTACGAGCTGACATTCTCAGCAAAAGGCACTCACTGTTGGAAGGGATAGCAAAACTCTGCTTCTTACAGTCCATGCTGAAGGCCGAGGTTGATCCTTTGCATGTGCATTCTAAGAAGGCACAGTAGAGTCTGAGATATCAATGCTTTCAGAATAACCAATTTGTAATTATAAAAAGGACATGATTCAGTTTATACATATGGAGCTGTCAATCTGAATCAAGGCATTCTTCCTCTCTGGGCCATCACAAAGTTGAGATCCAGGTATCTCTGGCTCTACCCCTGTGGTAATAAACACACATGTCATTCTCCATATAGGTTACGGGCAGTTCTTGATCACAGCCTTCAAAGAGAAAGGAATTGATTCACTCTCCATGACCCTGTTTTGGGTACAAGAACACAGTGGATTACTCTGTGATCTTCTCCTGAAACTTTTTTCTATGATTCTAGGAAACTAACAAGTGACAGACCAGAGTGTGTGCAACTCCTTTTCTATTTAGAGGGAAAAGTGATGACCTACTCTGGCTAAGTACTTCAGATGATACAGAGAAAACTATACAGAAAAACAAGGATATGCCATAAATTTTTAATAATATCCTTCATTGGACAGACCGTCAAGCACTTCAAACAGTGGGGCCATCTAACGTGGCTAATTCTCTATTAAAGTGGTCAGAGAAATGACATGCATAGTCCGGTTTTGTCTCTCATTATTAGTCTCATAAATTACACCAATGTGAAATCCAGTTGCAACTTTGATCCTAAGTATCTCAGAAATCAACTGGGTGTTTTGGGGTTTTTTGCAGGTTGTTTATTTATTTATTTGCTTTGTTGTTTGTGGGTTGTTTTTTTTTGTTTGTTTGTTTTAAAGTGACTCTGCAGTAGCTGAAATCCACACACTGTCCCAGAAGAGCAGCTTTTCGTTCAACAGGAGAGGTGGCTGACAGGCAAAAATTCACAGTATGGGTAGGTAAGGGAAATGTGGAATTTTCAGAAAATTGCTATTACCTCCTCAGGAACACCATACAGGCTTTCTGCTTGAACCAGATAACAATACATAACCTGAAGAAAAGGCCAGTAAGAACTGTAAGATTAAGAGGGGGGTGTAGGAACCGGCCAGTACTGAGACTGCTGCATCTTCTGCTTTTTGCCTGTGACTTGAATTAGAAAGAGCTAAAATGCCTACATCCAGGACAGTGAAAAAGGTAACAAAGCAAAGCCAGATATGTCATCAACAGACACTTCAGGAAGAAACACAAATGCAGCTGAGGCAAACATGGAAGCACAGATGCACCACTGGGACAGAAAAGACCAAAATATGAAGTTGTACTTCAGAATCTAGAGGGAGACAGACAGAACAAGTTTACTCAAGTCAAACATGTCATATCTCCAACTGTATGAGACTGCTGGTCCAAAAATAGAGAAAAATAAATCAGCAAATCTACATTCTTAGTGATGCATTGGCTTATATAAAGAAGTCCCAAAGACTGCACAATATGGTAGGCAGATGAATGAATGGATAACTTTACTCTGCAGGAATGTGATGGATGTTTAAATGTTCCCAGTCACACTGCCAGAAAATAGTGAGGAAAAATCCTGCCTCAACTGCAAAAGCTCAGGAAATTTGGGAAGGGAGGATGCCATTACTCACTGGAAAAGAAACAGACAGTGTTTGTTGCACTGTCACTACACATTCTACCCTCTGAAAAAAAAAAAAAAACAGTAACAGTCTATTGCTTGGGAACTTCACAGCCTGGGGAACAGAAACTGGTCAGAGACAAAATGCCAGATGTGAACCAGTATCCAGGCTTGTACCAAATGAGCCTGCTTCTGAATTTCTCATCAAGCTTCTATACTCAAAAAGTTAAATCCAAGTAACCTTAAACTTCGTGTTTAGGAAGGAAGAGATCCAAAATTCAGATCTGGATCTAAAAGGTGAGATGGAAACATCACCTGTTCTTCTAAAAATTTCCAAGTGAGTAGAATTCATTTACATACAAATGAATTCCTGCAGTGAAAGCTGCTTCTGTCCCTGCAGCACAATGAATGAACTAATGGATGGATGAACCTTCAAGGTTCTCTGGCTTTAAGTGCACCCTGCCCCTAAGATATTTGCAGACTCTGATGTCTGCCATTCTTTGAGCAGGGTGAGTAGGGTATCCCACCATAGCCCTCTGAACAGACTTCATACTCTGAAATCCTTCAGCCAGCGACTAAATGTAGTAGTAAGGTAAAAACTTGTGATCCTCACTTTTAATACAAGAATGTATGCTCGTGATAAAAAGCACTGACAAACCACCCGTAATTCCACTGTGAAATTAACTGAGCGCTTACAACCAAGCTGAAACAATTTCCAGCTATTTTATGCTACTCATTTAACTTCAAATATTTCAACTTTAAGGTTTGTTATAAAGTACTGAAGGCAGAGAGTCACTAAGTAAAGTTTCTTCCACTTCTCCACCCACCAGATGGTTATTATTCTTAATAATTCATACAGAGACAGAAAGCACTGCTATTCCCACTACTTAATAGAGCACACAGTTTTGGACTTTCCATTATAACCTGTCCCCCATCACAAATCTACCACATTTCTACATACCACATTCCTCCTCCACCCACCTGGGCATCAGCAGTGCTTTTAAAATGGAACCAAATTAATTTCCAGGGAGCTTGCTGTAGCTGGATTTTATTCTTGTGTTGTCTCGCAAATCCAAAGCTATTTTAAGAGTCTATTAAACACTTTTCTATAGAAATTAAGGTGCCTCAGATGAAAGGAAGATATAAATAGTGGGTACTGTACTTCATTCTTACTCCTTGTTACACAGGCTTCACTGGGGATCGTGGCCTCGTTGCACAAGGCACACAAGATTATTAAATATGGATTCAACAACACAGTGGAACACAAACAAATTTCACCATATAAAAAGCCTCACCAGTTGGTGGTGCCAAACTTCCTTGTTATTGGTCAGTGGCTGCAAAGCTCAGTTCTCATGAGACTGCTAAAAAAACAACAACAACAACAAAAAAGAATCTGATAGGGAGGTTGCATCATGTCACCACAAAATCCTGCCTAGCAACTGTGCCAGAAGACCACAAGCAATACTGTCCTGAAACACTGTGAGATGTTAAGAGATACTCCTGCATCACCACTGCTTGATAACATCGCATCTGGGCTGCAGCACGTGGGATGATTAACATTCAACATGCATTCAGATACTGCAGTTTACATTGAGAGATACCAAAAGCAAGCAGGTTCCTATCACCTGATTTTTGGGTGCCTAAATTAAAAGGTTAATCACCTCATACCATTGAGAGATAGCAATAAAAGCATTTATTATACTATTTATAGTTACAGCTTAAACAACATTATTCTCATGAGAGAGTCCATTTCTACCACTAAGGAACTTGACAGAGCTAGTCTAAAACAAGCCTCCACATTTACATGTCCAGTATTTGACAGAGACTGCAGTGATTTAAATAATCATTTGCAAGATTATAATGCATAGGGCACAGGAGGTCACACTGAACCAAAAGAAACAGTAGTAGTAAGCAAATCCGTAGCAGATACAAGTTAATATAAATCCGCTTTCATCAGTGGAGCTTTGCTAGTTTCAAACCAAAGGATCACAGCAATACTAGTTTGCTGCCACATTCATTTGTTACAAACAGGCAACCAGTCTCCCAGTAAGGTTATACTCAAAGTAATTAAAACCTGTAACATATAAATGAAAAACAAACAAACAAAACAAAATCAACCCCAAAGATAGAGCTACGGTTGTTGATATAACGTTGCCTTCATTTCGACAGCCTCCCTTCACAAGCCAAATGCCAAGTGGCGTCTTACAAATTGCATTTGTAACAGTGTAGAAATGCATCTCACTGAGTGCCTGACCACATTATCACCTTTTTAGTCCCACTGCTAAAAGGAACAACATAATGTTTGCACATCAAAAAAAGCCTAGCTTTTTTAAAACCAAATAGAATAATTTATTTGCCATATTCTTGAAATACACTGTGCTCCTCTTTCCTTCGAGTTGCAACTGAGAATTATCAAGATCTCCCACAAGGCTACATGAAAAAGATTAACAGAAAGCAAACCAAGCCAAGTGCTTCCACAGCTCTGCCAAGAATTAAACACACAGCTTCAGCAGCGGGAGGGCTTGCTTTAGTAACAAAATCTGTCTGAGCCTGTACCTAAAAGGTTTTCTAGCTGCAGATGTAAGTTTAAAGGCCACTAGAAAAGCCTCAAGACAGGGAAAGCTCCTGTAGGAAAAATGCCATATAGAATTTCCAGAAAGAAAATGGTAATTATTACATTTAGTAACAACAGTAATAGCAGCAATAGTCATTTGAAATGATTCTCTTTCACTAGAGATCTCAGCGTACTTTGTTATATAAGCATCAGTGTGGTGTTCGCTTAATACCAAAATTCAGCCATCTCTGAGCACAACTGCAAAAGACAGTATTAAATTAAATTCCAATATGACAAAAGAGTTATACGGATTTGAAATCATAAGGGAAGTTTCACAAGACATTTGAAGAAAACACCTGGGCTACAAAACACTGCCTGGAAAAGTTCCATGTGGAATATTTAATAAACTGAAGTGGTCAAGATTTCTTACACATCAAATTGGGAAAAAAAAAAAAAAAGGCAGCACTTCAGCCCCAACCCCTTCCCCCTACCAGCACTGCACTGAGACTAACTGGGGAGGCAGTTCATCAGTGACTAAAAGGGAACAGCCCAGGTGATGTATGTGAGTAGCAGCTATTTAGAGGCGTGCAAAATGCACAGGCACCAACTGCCCTGGACATGGATTTATCGGGAGAAGGATGGTGCAATCAGTTAGTTCTGTTCCACACTGCAAGTGTGGGCTGGCACCTACCCACAGATGATACATCGGACTGATAACGTAGTATTAGTCTGAGTGGTCTTACCACAATATTAAAATTAGGACAAAGGTGCACTATGATGAACAAAACCATAGCAACACAAGAAATTTATGAAGGAAAGTAGGTTGATTTGACAAGAGTGCACAACCCAATGATAAACGCTAGCTCGATTTACATGTGTCCCACAGCAATTCTTCTTACTGCTTCATGACAGCGAACAAGGCTGAGCATTTCACATTCTTCCCTTTTCACTAATAAACACAGTATGCCAAGGCTTCCATTGTAGAAAGCAAACTGCAGTACTATTTAGCTCTACTCCAACCTAACAGGTGGATGTGGTGTAATGTCACATACAAACACTTTCACTCCTGTTCAGCTTTTCCATCACCCATTGTTCACTCTCATCGCTGAACTCCACCAAGTGTGTGTTATTTCTCAAATGGAGATCAAGTGCTTAACCTCAGAAAGCATCACAAATAAAAAAATGCAATTGGAAGTAAAAAAATTTTTTTTTTTAAATCATTAAAAAGAAACATGGGAATTTAAAAATCTACCTTATGTTCCTCCCAGACCAGAAACACTAGTCTTGAACATCTCAGCTTAGAAATACTACATCAGCAATCTCTTTGCAACTCCTGTCATTTTGGATGTAAATGGATTTTAGGGCTAAACAACCTACATGCACATAGACCAAAAAAATTGAAAAGCACATCAGAAACATACTTGGACTCATTTTATATTGTGGCCAAAAAAAAAAGGGCACCGGTCCCAAAGCTGACAGTCTAGTACCACCCCACCATGATTAAAACATGCTTCATTTACTTTAGTATAAAATAGCTAAAGCCAGCAAGACAGAATAGCCTTTTCCTTTTAACCTGTTTTGACAGCTCAACTATCCCCTGATTATATGAGGCTTACAAGTCATCTGAATGCATTAGTATGCAACTATTTAATAACACTAGAGTGATTAAGTGTCTGAAGTTATCTTAACCAGCTCTGTGAACATCTAACACAAAGTGAGCTAAATTAACAGTGGAGGCTCAATGGCTATGATTAGGGCAAGAGTATGACAGCCATTTCTTTTAATAGTAATCTCCTGTCAAATTGATGCCCACAGATACTATAAAATTGTTTAATACTGAAAAGTGACCACAATTGTTGTCATGCCCAGAAGACTTGCCAGCAAAAGGAATAGACCACAGAGATTTAAACTGCCCATTAATGCTCATAAAGAGTCATCTTAGAAGGTGAAGCCCTGCCAGTGCACTGTGAAGAAATTCTTGTTCCCCTGATGCAGAGAAGACAGCATGTAGCATATTTTAATAAGTTCAGAAACCTAGCTAGGAACAAAAGTCACAATTTTTAGTAGTTTGGGAAGTTCACAGCGAACATGAGGGAAAGCTTCTTCACAATGAGGGTAGTGTAGCGTTGGAAGAGATAATCCAGAAAGTTGGTGCAAGCACTAAACTGCATCTAGACAAAACCACAGCTCACCCAGTCTATTGGTACCAACAATCCGACTCCCAACAGGATGTTAGGTGAGATTAAGATCAGAGGCTCCTCCCAGCCAACTTTTCTAAGATTCTGTGAGATTGAGTACAGATGCAAAGCCAAAAACCAGCTGCAATGGGAAATGCTTGCAACAGCTCTTGATATGGCAGTAAGGCCATATGCCCAGACAACTCTCAGGTAAAGACTCACAGAAGCTCTTGTGTAGGTGCTTTCAGCAGCAGCTGTTTTCTCCAGAGGATGTTTATGGCATTGCCTTCCACCTATCAGAAAATACTCTACGCAGAGGATTGAGGTACACCACTCATCTCCTCCTTTAAACTTCTCGAAGCACTGCTTCGGCTATCAAACTCACCTCTTCTGAAACATGAAGATGTTCCACATGTTCAAACTAGAGAGAAAGTCTATCACACTTCTTGAGCAAAACTTTTGCTCAATCTTTTACACCTTACACTCTTCTCATTTCAGTAGAAGAAAGAATTAAGGAGAAATACAGCTACTGCTGTGACTACAATGGAGAGTCTTTGCATCAAGCTAGCTCTCAGAAACAATCCTCCTGTAAAAAGTGTTCAGGAAATCATAAATCTCCAAAAGATATGTTCTATAGTCCAGAAATTGAGAGGGTTAAAATAGCAAGCCCAGAATTCTTATGATCTGCTGTAGAAAGGATTTTCTTTGGCCCATGTGCACCAAAGTAGAAGAGAACAGATAATGTGGCAATCCAGGTGAGATTTTGCTCTCACATGAAGCATTTTATTCTTCCCCATAATGAAAAGTGATGGTATACAAATAAGTGAGGTGTAACTAACAAGGATGAAATGCATGCTAAGTCTGGCACATCTCTTTAGAATAGTTATCTAACATCATCTCCTTACTTCTTAGCCTTTTCCCCAGCCAGTTCGATTGGTTTGGGGGGTTTTTCCCCTCCTATCTCACTAGTATCTCCCTCTTAATTATTTGAGTTTCATCTTCCTCCCTCTAAAATGCAACTTTATGTTTTGCCTCATGCTCTTCCTTTGATATATTTAGGATGTTGCCACTAGACAAAGTCTTGCCCACAGACTCAAACCACCATGCTTCCCCAGGTCTTCAAGGGTTTTAACACCTGTTAGGTTCATTACTTTCCACTTCAACACAGCTTTCTAGGAATTAGATTTAAATATACTCTTTAGCAAGATAACATTAAAATGTTAAAACTTCAGAAGTGAGGGCAAGTTTACCACATTCTCTAGCAGACTGTCTCAAACTACCTTCGCTTAGATGCTGTATCTTTTTTGGAGTAAACTTGCCTATTTCATTGCATTATTGCAAAGGCTGAAAATTCCCACTAGTAGGGTATCTAGTCATCATCTAGTCTTACCTATATATATTGTCAATTTTCAGACTCTCGAGAGGTGGAATATATAAGTATTTAAATTAATTTCCAGCTAAGGTTCATTTTTATGCCCTTCTCTGACATTTCTTCAATGTTGCCATGCCTGTCTTGGAGTAGAAAACCCAAAATGGACACAGGAATGTAGTAATCTTACTAGTATTGCATAGAGAGGCAAGACTATGCCTGCATGTTTATCTGCTCTTCCCCTTTTTAGAGTCCCAGTGTTCACAACAGAAATGTTTTGTATATCAATTCAGTAAGAACCAGTACCAAGAAATTAACTTCAATGATTCCTGCTCTAAATTATTCCTTTTGGGGAGTTTCTTGGAAGGCTTGTTTAGGTAGAACCAGTACTGTCTACTCCTACACACATACTATATTGTATTTATCTGTAGAAAATGTTCAACTGTGATAATTTAGATTACTCTGTAGTACTGCAATAGAATAATTATGGTATTATTTTCTAGTAAATAATTTAAATAATATTTCAGAACACTTCTAAAATGATGAATAATACAAAGCAAACATATTCACAAGAGACCTTGTCAGAGACAGACACCTTGTTTTCTTCTAAACAGCAAGTTTTTTAGATCTGCCACAAAGCCAGACTGTAATCCATCTAATATATAACCTCATCTTAGACCCAAGTCTCATTAGTTCACCCCCAGTCAAGATGTTAGAGTGATAAGACAAATGCTTTGGAATATTCAAGCACACTGCTCTCTTTTATCAGCCAGTTCTGTGATCTTGTCAAGTGATGACAGTTTTGTTTGACAGGACACATTTCCATAAAACCATCTTGATTGACAGCAATATGCTCTTCGTCTCCAACCTTTTGTTGACAGGTCCAAACTGTTCTGCTCTGTTGCCAACACAACACAAAAGTAGCCATTCTCTTAGGTGTTGAGTAGCCCCTTACAATACTTTTAAGTATCAGTAGTATGGTGGCACTCCTGCACTGTTAACAGCTTCCCCATTCTCCAGCACTCACTAATACCAAATTAATGGCTCAGGGACTTAAAATGCTAGATTTATTTACTTACTAGGATTCCAGAACTTCTGGTCATGAAAGACTTACTTTTAGCTGGTCCTCCCCACATTCCACTTTGACTTTAATGAATAAATGTATATTATCTATAATACAAGGGTTCAGAAACAGCTGCTGAATATTTGTCTGTTCTGCATCACTATAATTTACTTGCAGTTTAGCAACAGATAACTCAATTTACCCAATGTACATACACCAAATGGAGGAGTATTGTTCCTGCTATACCTTAAAAATGCCATCATACTACTTTTAATCCTAACAGCTTTTAGCATTCGCTTTTTCCCTCCATGGCTTGCTTTAACACAGGGACAAAGTAAAAATTAAGTTAGACAAAAATGTACTCCTGTCAGATCTATCCTGAAAACACAGTGGGGAAAAAAAACAAAAACATAAAATAAGATTGTCTAAGTAGCAATATGCATGAAATAAATCGCACTTCACTGAAAATAAAAAAAATCAAATGAAACTGGAAGCAAAATTTAGAGAACTGTTACTTCAATGTTTTTCATTTGACTCATGCTTTGAATATTGGGAATTACTTTTTATTATTTTCATAAGATACAGGAAAATACATAAACCTAGAAGTTGCTTCATTCTTTCAGAATGTAAAAATAGAAGTGCTGCCTGTGAGAAACACAACTGAAAGAATAAAAATTTTCTTCTAAGAAAATAAAAAAATACTTAGATACCAACAGTTCTGGCACACTCTCCATTTTGTGGTTTTGAAGAGAGTTAAGGGACAGAAAAAGCTCTACAGCCCTAACCCTTTCCAACACATATGGAAATGGATCCCAGTATATTCTGAGCCGTAGTTTGTTAAAAAGGACATCAGTGATCAGAAGAGCTGGACAGAGAGATGTTCTGACTCTCTTAACTAGATCCTTGCCAAAGGGTTGGTGTGAATTTCTACTACAGCTTTTTTATGCAGCAAAAGTTTGTTCCACTGCTTCTCTCAGGAGTGGGAGGAGATGGAGGAGAGGCATCCATACCTCTCCCAGTATGTTCGGTGCTGTTGTGCTCAGTTGTGCATATGCCAGGGACATGAAGCATATGGCCCAGGGGCTGGCAGTGTCCTGCTTAGCAGATGTCTTCAATACATTGCAACATAAAAATATCAGGGGGGGACTGGTTAACTGCTTTGTATCAGACTATTTTTGTCTCTGGTCAATAGAGAGTTATTCACCTTAACTGAGATCCCAACTAAGCACCTTTATAGAACTTAGGCAGCTTTTCATGTGTAGGAACTAAAAAAAAAAAAATCAGACTGTAATACTCTCTCAAATTAAGTCTGCACCTAGCAGATAGATTGACTGCAAACTGACCACTAAGTGCCACAAAAAGTCATAAATCCTCCTGACATGCTGCTTTGTTTTTTTGGACCAACGAGCCAGAGACAGGAAATACATTCAATTTTCAAAGGCAATCACTCTTCCCTGTGTGGCATTACTCCAAACAGACAGAGATAAATACATGAGGTAATACATTTCTGCATGCCTGGCATGCCAACAGGTCAAGAGGAAGGCCCACACAGCTTTCAGAAAAGCTGGAGACCAAGTAGTTATCAGGAAATACACTGTAAATTAATCTTGCATCTTGGCATTGTAAGGACTCATCAAGTTATTTGAATGGCGAACAGTATTTAATCCTGTACATTGTTTACAAACTCCTTTACCTAAGTTGTTTGCTGGTCAGTTGATTCCCACTTCATATTTGTGCATTTGACAATTCCTTCCCCCTAGAGCTTTCAGTGTTTGAGCACATCCATCAAGATGATGGACAAAATAATCCTGCTAGTAATTATTCAGTATTGCCTTTGTAGAGGACAGATCATACAGAGGAATAACAGACAAATGAGATGACAAAACGCCCTTATATAATATTAATGCCCTAAACCAAACCACATGCCAAAAAATGAAAAGTCAAAGAATCAAAGGTGAACAGCCTTTGGTCACTGAACTCAAAGGCTTAATTTCTGGGTTATGTTTAGTTTACTTCTTGTTATAAAATCTGGACACTTTCACCAAGTACCACAATTCAGTTTAGTTCTCATCTTGAGCTCAACATCTGTATCACTCTAAAACTTCTACATCTTTACTTACAGATTAGAAGGAAAACACTAGCACGCTTCTTGATCCCTCATGAAGATACTTGACAGAATAAGACCCAAGAGAATCCAGAAGGACTGCCCTTCAATTGCCTCGGATTTGGAAACTAATATTTTACTTCGATCATTTTCTTTCCCTTAACCAGTGGTGGAGCGTTTCAAGTCCCTGGATGGCAACAGGAACATGCCAAGCTTCTCCCAGGTAGAGTTCCTGATAATCCTGCAAACACCTCACACAAGGAGATCTCATTTTATTATTTTCCTTCTCAGTGTGGTTAACCACACTAAGGAAATTAGATTGTCTCAATCAAGTCCAACCTTCAGTGAGCAAGGCCTGCTCCTTTGCCTTAACAGGAAGGTCTTTTTAATTATCTCAACAAAATAAACAGCATCTTTTCAATCAAATTAAAGAAACTATGGATTATTTTCCCCCACCCTTCTGCAAACCCCTTGTGCCAGGTTCAGCATTGTTTCCTTATGTTTGAATTAAAGAATAATACGTGCTGTAAGAACTAATAACAAGCTAAGTTCTCCAGTATTTACAACTACCTAGTAAAAGCACTCCAGTGGACAAAGCTGCTTCTGCTTCTCTGTCAGGCTATTCCCCAGTCTAATACATTTCACCATTCGTTTAGGAATCAGTACTCCATAGATCACAAATTCTGAAGAGATTAAGGGAAAAAATGGATAATTTTCCAGAAAAACTATACTCCACAGTAACCTTAATGAATTCTCCCATACCTTCCTCTGAGAAGTTAACCACTTAATTTCTCAGACTTACTACATTGTTACCATTTAGATATAACACAAAATATGGAAGTGTAATAAGCATATATGAAAAGATTCAAAATAACAGAACTATTTTATTGTATTCAGCTGCTGCTTAGTCCTTAGAAATATTTTCCACTGGTTCTGCTTCAGTGAAGCACTTAAAGCACATTCTTCCCCAACTGTATTCCAAATTCCCACTTCAAGTCACTACAGACAAGATTATTCTATCTAATGAACACACTGGCCTACTTCAACCTAGTATGAGCCCTATCTGACCAAACCACTCAAACATCTACTGATGACTAGACTGAGCAGATGAGTCAAATAACTGATACACATTTACATATCTGTAATCACCTATCCAGATCTAGTCATTTCTACAGAAATCCTTACTCCCCTCCAGTCCATGAGCACTAAGGGTCTATGATCAGTCTTTGGACAGCCCTCGTCTTCTGACTGTTCAACCATTCATGTTCACAAAACCACAATAATCCTATAGGTTAACACCAGCAATGCAGAGTGACTGCTTCAGCAAACGCCATGTCAAACTTAGATATTCAGAAATTAGAAGCTACTTTAAACATTCCTACCCACAGTCGCGTGATTAGCCTGTGAAATTTCCCTATCAGACAAAAAATAAGAACAAAAACTCCTGCCATGACTGTGATTACTAAAGAGAAGGGGGAAAAAAAAGGTAGAAAAAGTAATTTCATTGAGGCAATTCTTCAAAGAAATGCTGCAACTGACATTTTTCAATTCTACTAAAAAACTCTATGTTCACTGTGGTATGTAGGTAGCTTGACTCGAACTAAGAAAAGGAAAGGCAAACAGAATGTCAAGTACTGCCCATCTGTATATCTCCCAAGGAGAGAAAGATGCATGTTGGTGCTAAACCTAATAGCATGTGAATGGAGGCAGTGGCACAGCGCCAGACTGTTTTGCTTTATTTGAGAAAGCACTGAACACTGATATATGAGATCACTTACTAGAGGAGCTGGGAGAGCGATTCACAATAAACAATTTAGTCTCCAAATGTAGCTCTTTCACTATTCAAACTGTCCACAAAGACCATGCCCTTTTTTTTTTTTTAGATGTTTGCTGTTTGTAATTATCCAGACAAGTATTCCCTTCTAGTCCACATCAGTTCAAGTGCTGGCTTCAGCATTCAGAGTTCACAACTGTAGCACTTGTAACTGCACAGGCAAGTCAGACAGTGGTGATTCTACTGCTTCTGCTTAGCTGCGGAAACCAAACTCCTTTATGCAGAACTACAAACTTCTGGAAGTTCTTTTTGGGCATAAAAAAGATTTGGGTTATCTCTCCCAAAACCTTAGCATAAAAAAATCCCGCTCCTTCTGTACACCTCACAACTGATGTGGAGAACACCTCACCACAGGACTTCACTGTTAAGGTTAGTCAACCATATTTTTTACTCATTTCTCCAGTTTTCCTTTAAAGCACACTGGGAGAAAATGAAATTTAGTAGACAGTATGAGAGACAAGTAGAATTAATCATTTTTATCATATCTGTTTTGTCCCTCTCTTCTACCCTTTAAAATTCAATTTCATGTTTGCTGAAACAGCATCTCATAAATGCTTATTAAGAATACACAGAAAACATTTATGTTCTAAATCTGAATTTTTTTTTTTCAGAAGGCAAATGTAACTGCAAGAGAATCATACAGCTACTTTTCTAAGCACAATCTGATTTTAAAATCTCACAGTTCTCAGGATTATGGCATGATGAGATCATGTATGATGCAGGTAATCTGATGTACATTCACTGTAGCTCACATGCATGCTCATATTAAGCTACAGCTGTTTAAATATTTATGTTTCAGAAAATAAAGCCATTGGGGGGTCATGCCCTGCAATTTTAGGAAACTGATGGAAAAGAAATGGAGAAATATTAAGAATTTTTTTTTTTTTTCAGTTTCCATTCATATGATGTCAG
Organism: Megaceryle torquata; assembly: GCA_024611175.1. Taxonomy (NCBI): domain Eukaryota; kingdom Metazoa; phylum Chordata; class Aves; order Coraciiformes; family Cerylidae; genus Megaceryle; species Megaceryle torquata. Next base: position 51,504 of record JANIJG010014816.1, read on the forward strand.
TTCATAAATTCTTATTGAAGCAAATGGGTCATGGAAAAATGTTTGCATTTTCCTCTACAACCTCAAAGACTCACACTGAACCAACACAATTGCCTTTTCCAGAAGCAGGCTGCTATATTTCTGGAATGCACTTGATAATGTAGATTTGTTTGCTTCCCAAAGACACACCTGCCTAAATAGGGAGAGGAGAATCAGATGAAACAACAAAAAAACTGAGAGAAACTGAAAAAAAAAAGTTGCTAAGACTCTTGTTCCAAGTCTGCAGATCAGCCAGAACCTAGCATTTTTCAGTACAGTGGTTCCTGAAGTGAGTAGGCAATTATGTGTTTTCAAAGCATTGAACAAAATAATTCACACTGGCTTTAACGTTGATACTTGTGGTAAACCACCAAATGTCCATGGAGCTGGGCAAAAAAACAGCTTAATCAGTCAGGAAGTAACAGAAACTTACATCAGGCTCTACGCCACTGCACTAGAATAACCACAGTACCCAGGCTAACTAGTTTGGTAGCTCTCTACTAGGCAGCAGACATACCTTGGCCTTCATTAATTCAAATAAGCAAGTTCATACCACTGCTGTTGGCATGACTTAGGGCACTGTTCTGTCAGATTGAGAAGGGAGAAGCAATGCATAGAGGATACAAAGTGCTCTACACATTCTTTTTAATAAGGTGAATGTTGCAATTCTGCAAAACAATGAAAAAAACCTACAAAGAGATCCTTGAGAAAAGCTCTGACACTTTTCTGCTTGCAATTTTCTCATCTGAAAACAGGAAACAAACAAATACACACTTTCTGCACCCTATTCCATGGGAGGATTGCTTTTTTTGGCAGGGTGGAGGGGACAAGCGCCCCATATTGTAGGTGCAGGAAAAGTGTAGAAAGGGAGAAGAAATCTGTTTTACACAATTATGGTTTGCAGTTGTGTCACAAAGCACTGACATGTGCCAACATGTTGACACTTAATATGTTCTCCTTAACTTGTCAGTTCATGTTAAAAGAATCTATTATGTACTATTATATATTACAAAAAAAATAACCTGTCACATGCTATGATCTGACAGAAAAACTGCTAATAGGAAGCAACTCAAACCACCACACAAAATTGATCTGAAAGTAATAATGGAAAGCTTCTAAATGTTCTCATCCGGACTGGAGAAGTAGCACCAAAACCAGATTCTGTTTAGCTGTATTTCTATGTCAGAGCTACCTCAACCCAGAAGATAGTAGCACTAAGTCATGATTCCAGTAAGCAACCTTAAATTCAGACCCAGTACAGGGGACAGCACATACATAAGCCACTAGAGTGTTAGATGTACACACACAAAACCAGTAACACGCAAGCCACATTTCCAATTTGATTAAAAAAAAAAAAATGGTGTAAATCACCAAGTGCACTAGAATTTTTTTTTTTTTTCCCCTAGAATGAGTCCCAGTTGAAATATATCACTTTTCCATCAAAATCGTGATTCTCTGGTACAGTTCTGCATATAGTAAAGAGCAACGTTAGATACTACATTTCTTAATAAAACTGGGTATTCTATGCAAATGAGACTTTTGTAATGCCATACATCTCTGCTTTCTGTAAGATAGAAAAAACTAAAGATACAGAATCAAAAATAAGTTCTAAACATTGTTCAAATCCTAGATGCTGAAACAGAAAAAGTTAGTTGTAATTTGGCACTGGAGAACAGGTAAGATAAACAGTCCATCAAGTAGTAGGAGATTAACAGAAGACATCTGAAGAGTTCAAGAAGGATTGTGCTATCTTAGAATTAGAAGGTTATCAGTCAGACACCATGGATCCTCTGAATAGGGGAAAAAAAATAATAAAGAGAGCACTGTACTCTGTATTTTCTTCTGACCTAATGAACGTCTTCCTCATAATGGGCTTCTTTTCATAAAATCTGACCCAGAAAAGCAGTCACCATACTTTGTTTTTACATACAAGTGATATCATGCATTTCCAGAAGACTATTCACATGGCTTAAGAGTTCCAAGAGTTCAAATTTTGCTTCATAAGATCAAAATAATTAAGTTCTTGTAGGGTGAAACCCCCTGAATTAATCCTATAGTAACAATACCAACTATATGAAAAAGAAGGCTACCAATTTCCATTAAATGCTTAATCCTCCTCTACCCTGCTATCAGCTAAAAAGATGGCTTTCATATTAACATTTTATCATCTGTTTAAAGAAGTTATGAGATTTACTGTTGGTGATATATACAGTTAAGGAAAATAACAAAAGTGTGGTCATAGATAACTAAAAATTCAGTTACACTGACCTAAGACTCATTTCACATAGGCCTCTAAACCAAATTACACTAAATGGCTAAATTGTCCTGAGCTGGATTCAATCCAGTAACCTCTAATTAAGAGGTACCTTATTCCATTACTAAATCTCCAAGGCACATGATTTCGGTGGCACAATGCTTATCATTACAATGCTTTCTAATGTGATGGCTTTCCATCCTAGAAAATCTGTCACACTAATTTCACCTCAAAGATTATTCACAGCCCTAACAGAAATGAGTCTGTTACTTGTAATTCACATAAACAATATTCTATTTCACAAAATCAGTGACTTTTTTTTTCTTAGTCAAAAGTACAAATAAACACATTAACATGAGGGTAAAAAATACTGACAGCAACACCTACTTTTCTGAAGCTAGAGAGACATTTTTAATGCACAAGATGTTTTATAATAATTTTCTTGAGATTACTCAAGGATCACAAGACTCTTAAAATGTATTCATCTTAACCTAATCAGTATTTCTATTTTAGCCTTGGGTAGATTGACATAACTGATTTTTTCCACATAGAGGTCCTATAGGCAGATAACTATATTCACATTGAGAACTTAAGGTACTCAGGATCTCTGAATGTCAAGACAATTTTTTTAGGAATCTATGCATTGGCTGAGGTAAGAATTAGAGGAGCTCACTTTTGGCAATTGTAGTCTATATGACTAGACCATGGATATCATGGCAACCTATGTGGCCAAATGCCTTATTCTAACTACCACCACTGCTATTCTTCCAATTAAATATCTGCTGCGATTTTTTAAATGTATTTTTCACGTATATATACACATACATGCACACAAGAAGAATTGAACAAACAGGTGGTTTTGCTATTTCCTGAAAATTACTTAAACTAGGTAGGAGTATTAGATTTATGATACCCTAGTTGTACACCACTTACCATGCGTGCAGCTCTGCCCTTGTTTTAAGCTACTTATAAGTAGCAATGGCATCGTACTAATGGGAACACTTCAGGAAGAAATGGTTATCCATTTAGAAACTTGTTCAGTGCCTGATTATGAAGCCAGTAGCTTCTTGGTCTGCAAGTCAGACAGAAAGGAAGGCTAGAGGCTTCTGATCTAAACATGTTACCCATTAGCTCATAATACCAGGACTTGAAATATAGCTGCTAGGCATACGTGTTGGTTAGTTAGACCATAGAACAAAAGCCATGCTCAATTCAAGCATGAAGTAAAGATTCAGTTTATTCACTTCATACTAAAAAAAAAAAAAAACAAATCTTGAGCTAAGGTTATTTTTCCCCCAAACTTTGGAAAAAAAATTATATTAAAGCAAGAAATCAGCAGACTACACTACTTTTCAGTCACAAGTTCTCAGCATGGTAGAAAAAACAAATTCAAGTGGCTCTAGTCCATTAGCTCCAGAAAAGTGTAAGTCATGTTTGTAAAGGAGCAGTTGTAGACATTGAATTATACAGCCCTAAATATTTAAGACTGTTCCACAGAATAAAGCACGATATAAATTACATATAAAATAAGTGCTATCTTAAGTTTATATTTTTTCCTCTAAGTCTCAGTATATTTTTTTACACTTCTCTTTGGGGAAGGATAAAAAAAATAACATCCACATATGCAAATGCCTAAAGGCATCTGCATGATGTACATTATATGCAAAGTCTCTACAAAACTGTAAAAATGTTGTCTCTTTATGTACAGCTTAGAATTCAGCATTTCTGCATGCTGAAGTAGTAAAGAATTATATTGTTACACATGTTATTCAATTTCATTTCACTGCTCATCCATCCATTTAACTGGTCCAAGAAATGCTGAAGAAATCCTTCCCCATAATAGGGGGGACACTGAACACCTAAATTATGTAAGGCTTTCTTCTCAATCCTTCCTCTAAAATACCTGTCAGCAAAATCTCTCTCCAATACAAAATTTCTCTCCAAGTATTACAGCAAGCTGAAATCAGACACTGCTGCAACAGGTGGTACCAGGCATAAAATCAGAATCATAGAATCGTTTAGGTCTTGAAAAAGACCTTTAAGACCAAATCCAACTGTTAACCTAGCACTGTCACATCAACCACTAAACCATGTCACCAAGCACATTTTTTAAATACCTCCAGGAATGGTGATGCCACCACTGCCCTGGGCAGCCTGTTCCAATGCTTCACAACCCTTTCAGTGAAGAATTTTTTCCTAATACCCAATGTAAACATCCCAATACAGCTTGAAGCTCTTTTCTCCTGTCATCATTTGTTACTTGAAAGTAGCGACCAACCCCACCTTCCTACAATCTCCTTTCAGGTAGAGCATGATAAGGTCTCCCCTCATCCTCCTTTTCTCCAGGCTAAACAACCCCAGTTCAATTAGCTGGTCCTCATAAGACTTGCTCTCTAGACCCTTCACCAGCCTCACTGCCCTTCTTTGGACACACTCCAAAACCTCAATGTCCTTCTTGTAGTGAGGAGGCCAAAACTGAACACAGTACTCAATAAATGATTGAAAGTGGTTTGGTGAGGATTTCTGCCAGCTCTCACAACCAATAAAGAGAACAACTGGTCTTACTATTAACAACTGAGGCAAATAAGGTGTTCAGTACCTCAGCCTTTTCATCATCCTTGGTCACCATGTTTCCACTCACAACCAATAAGGACGGAGATCGTCCTTAGCTCACCCTTCACTGCTAATGTATTTATAGAAACATTTTTTGTCTTTTTCAGCAGTATCCAGATTAAGTTCTAGTGGGGCATTGCCTCTTGTAATTTTTTCCCTGCATAACCTCACTACATCTTTGTAATCCTCCTGAGCTCTTCCCCTTCTTCCAAAGGTCAGAAACTCTCCTGTTTTCCCTGAGTTCCAACCAAAGTGCTCTATTCAGCCAGGCCAGTCTTCCTTCCCATCAGCTTGTCTTTCAGCACATGGGGACAGCATGCTCAGTTTTTTGCAGCATCTGACTAAACAAGTACTAGACATTTATGGAAAGAAAAAAAGGCAACAACTCTTCCTACAGTTTACTGAATTTGAAGCTCCATACTATGTTTTCCATGTGCAAAAGAACAGCACATACAGGCCCTTCAGTACAGATAGCTTCTAAAAAAAAAAAACACAAAAAACCACACAACAACAACAAAACTTTTCTTCTGCAGGTACAGCATGCATTGGATGCTGATCCATTTCTGTCTTCACAAGATACTGATTCACTTTAGCAGTCAGTAACTAGAAGATTAAAACAAACACTAATCATTACAAAACTGAAATTGGATGAACTCGTTACATGAACTTCAGCTACATCTCCAGCAATCCTGAAAGACCAATATTAAATTAGACAGCAAGCCTTAACAAGCTGGTCTGCAACGTGTTACACAAAAATTACACATTTATTCAGTCCCAAGTCAGAAAAATACACTCTTTCAAAATAAAATTGTTTTAAGACGTAAGTTACCCAGAATTCACAAGTGAAAACACAGTTACCAAAGGAAGGTGTTCCTATTTGGATTAAAAAAAAGTAAAGATAAAGAAAGCATAGAACTAGAAAATCATAAACCATTCCTCACATCTTTGCAGTGTTTATCTTACTGTTGGCATTGGAAAGTATTTGTATCAAATACATTTAGAGATTGAAATGTCTACATCTCTGAACGACAGTTGTCTTCATATACAGAAATCAGCTTTTATTCCACAGCTTGGTGAAGCAGATTATGCACAATGATGCCATGTGTTATTTACTGTACTGAAATCAATTTTGCCCTGCATTTGCTTTTTTTTGTGATGTTTACCTAGAGAGTTAAATAACCTTATTATTAAAATATCTGAATAATGCTCCATGAGCAAGTTCTTGTTTAGTAAAGAAGGGATGCATTACTAATGCCATTTCACAGTTGAGCAATGAAAGTCTTGAGAGATTAAGGCAAGACTCCTCAAAAAGCAGACTCTGAATCAGAAAAGCTTTGCCTGGTTTTTTTTTTTTTGGATACTAAGTAGCAGTACCCTTGCTGAAGCTCCTGCAAGAAGCTTTGAGAAGCTCCCCAGGACCCAAGCTGAACCTGCCTCTGACCAAGGCCAAGCCCATCAGTACGTCTGCAATATTATCTGCAATACCCCTCTTAAGAGGGGAAAATAATATTGGGTAACTTATTTTGTGTTTAGAGTCATTTTGGAGAGGAGTGGGAGAGATAACCACATGGACACTGAGATCGGGGTAAGTGAGGAAGAAGCAAGGGAGGCATACTGAAGCAGCGTCCCCCTTCAGCCTGTGGCGAGATGTCAGGCTGAGCCCTTAGAGATCAATGGTGGAGAACACCCCACATCTGCAGCCCATGGAGGACTCCACAATGAAGCAGGTGACTGCTCCCAAAGAAGTCCATGACTTTGAGGGAGACTTGCACTGGAGCAATCAGTTCCTGGGAGGATTACAGCCCATGGAAGGGACTCCCAGCTGGTGGGAGAAGTTCATGGAGAACTCTGTCCCATGGAAGGGATGCCACATTGTGGCAGGGGAGGACCGTGAAGAGCTTTTCCCCAGAGGAAGGGAGTAGCAGCAGAAACAACATGGAACGGACTGGTACTGACCATAACCCCCATTCCCTGATCACCTGCACTGCTGTGGTGGGAGGACGTAGCAAAACTGGGCCCAGGAAGAGCAGAAAGTGTATTTAAGACCTGACTGTATTTATCATCATCCTGCTCTGATTCAATCAGTGAATTGGTGGTGGTTTGGTTTTCTTAAAATTATTTTGTTTCCCCAAATCGAGTGTGTCTTTTGCCCCTGAGCATAACTGGTGAGTGAGCCCTCCCCATCCTTTGTCTGGACCCTCGAGCCTTTTGCTAGATCTTCTCCCCATCCCACTGCAGGGGGTAGGAGTGATCGAGTGGCTGCCAGGTGCTCTGTGGCCAGCTGGGTGGGCCTAAACCAGGACACACTCAAAACGAGATCCACTTGATGGAAACCCCTGAAAGCCCGCCAGGTTTCCAGAGGTTTAGGTGAGGAGGTTAACTGCAGCCCCCTCCTCTCCGTCCGGCTGCCCCCAGCCCCGTCGCTACGGGGATGCTGCGCACCCGTCACTCACGGGGACTCCGCGCTAGGGCAGCAGCACCACCTAGCGGCTGACGGCGGCTCCGGACCACCGCGAGAGGGGAGCGTGACTTCACCCTCTCGGGCGGGAATGCGGGAACTCTGCAGGACTGCTGAACAGCACCGCAAGCACCTTCAGACCCTGCCTGCGGTGTCCAGCTTCCACAAGCTTCGAGGGATCTGGAACTGGGTATTTTAGGTTAGCACATAACATGAAACTTAAGTGATAGGACCTTTAAAAGGTCCCTTCCAACCAAAACCGTTCTATGAACTTCGAAAGAGAGAACCCCCTAAAATTCAGAACAAATACAATTTACACCCCAAGCGAGTTTCTCCAAATTCTTAATATTTTACTTTGATGTTTAGAACAGGCACTGCTGAGGAAACATGCCTGATTACTAATCTTAAAGTGATACACGTATGGCAGAAACAGCAATAAAGACAGCTTTCTGCTGAAGTGAAAACTACTCAAACTATAATGCTCCTTCTGTACAAGTGTATATTTGGATCTCTAAATCTAGTCATAGCTGAGCATAGTGAAGCTTGTATAGTGAACGCTGAGCCCCACCAAAACTGTCTACGTGCTGTGGGTTACAGAACAGCTCAGCAGACAAAAACACAAGGTCACAACAGAGATAAACTGATCACCGATCCAACTGTCCTGAGGGACCAGATATCAAGTTATCGAGTCAGACAAATGCTAAAAACTCAATCACACAAGAAAAAAAAATCTGAAGCACCATTTGTACTCCTTCCCACTGTAAGAATCATCAATGGTGTCAACAGATAGCTGCTCGCCCTCCTGCATCTGTAGGCAAGCTCAGACTCCTGGAGCAAGAGGTAACTCTTCTTAAGTAATCTCTGACTGATGAGATCTTAACCCAAGTGCAGTAACTCTAAAGCCATTTGTGACATCTGTACATCCTTTAACAAGACCCAAAATCTTATGAGGTGGCATGCAGCAATAAGCATGTATCTCTTACAGGCATAGCACCTAAATCTGCTTTTGAAAAACAAAAATATGGGCCACTTACAAGCCAAAAGCTGTGCAACAGTATTAAAACAACCTCACTAAAGGCCAGGCTTATGAAGCTGAACAGAGTGTTATAATGGTACAGTTATTTATCTTCTAGATCTCAGCTTTAATTTGTCTCTTTATAACACACTGAATATAAAAATTCACTGATGCATTGGCATAATTCTCTGTCTTGGTCAAAAGCAACATACTGTTACAGAAATTACAGCCCATTAGAATGGGCCAGAAACACATTAACATCATTCATTTACTTGGTAGGGGATACAGCTGTGATTCTCCAGTAAACAAAAACATCTGTGTATTTTTACCTTATTCAGACACCAATGGAAATCCATTAAATGAAAATAAAATGAACATTTCCCTACTTTAGCCAGATACACAGAGATATCTTCGCTGAGGCAGAAATTTGTAAATTCTCCAGGTTATGTGGGGTGGCAGGCAGGGCACTTAGCCTTAATGAGCTTACATACATACCTTACAGTGATCCGCTCTGTGCCTAATAAGACTTGCTTTACACCAAGACACAGGAAGAAAAAAAAAAAATCCCTGCAGAATGCAGGGGAAATCACGAGCACAGAAGATCCTTCTAGACTTAATCAGGCAATTGGCTGCTACAAGAACCATTACTGATAACAAAAGGAAGATTAATTCCACTTCCTCCAACTAAATACACTTAGACAGTTAGGGTTATATACATCATCTCAGAATAGACAGGACATAATTATTCCCCAGTATCTGTAACCTGTCAACTTTTATTGCATTTATTAGCAAATACATATAAATAGTATCAGAAACACAAGGCACATAATTTGGCTCAAACTTTCCTTTCCCTTTTTCACCAGAAGTTCAGATTCAGGATTCCAGCTAATTTCTAAGTATCAGAATCTGATTACATCAATCATGTATCATATATCTTCAGCTGCTGGAGGCCTTTGACATCAGCACCCTGGTTTTTTGTTTGTTTGTTTTTTGTTTTTGTTTTTTTGTTTTTTTTTTTTTTGTTTGTTTGTTTTTTTTCTTTTTGCTACAAGTTTCAAACCACAGCAGCTGTAGAACAAAGCTTGAAAATATTATGAATCATTCCACAGGCCAAAAATCAAGTAGAGATGATACCACAGTTAAATTTTTAAAATATCATTACTTTTAAGCTATGGTCACACATTTTTTGCATCTTGTCTCACCAAAAGCCCATTTGAGTATTACATACAGGATCTGACACACATCACACTCCAACCTCTTTCCTGCCACCAGGAAAATCCAAAACTAACTCTTAAATGAATCTATACTCCAGCGAATGCAAAACCAAAAGTATACATACCCAGCTTTGGGTATGCTTGGGATCCCTAAGCTATGAAAACATTATCTACTGCAGTATTCTGAAATAAAAGCTTTTTACCTGTAGTATGGCCCACAGTATGGATTAGTACCCACTACTATATTCTACTACCAAGTTACTCTTTCAGCTTTTATTGTTCACAAGGTAGTTATAGTGCTGATCCCAGCAACCATTTGTAGAGTTATTCAAGTACTGAATGGGCACCCCAAGCTATCAACCTCAAGAAATTTGCCAATTCAAAGTCAATAGGACCAATACAGTCATTATAGCACTATACAACTTAAACAGGGCTTACTAAAGGCTTTAATCACCCTCAGGTTTACAGTGCTTAAATTCTCTTTCACATAGTTTATACCCTACCTGTGACTGCTTTCAGTTCCCCTATCCCCCCAGGCCCCAACCTCACCTAGTGTTTCACTAAGAGTTAGTGGATTTATATCTTGCTTTTAAGGGAAGAATAGAAATAGTAGCATGTGAAAATACCCCAAAATATTGATGCATTTTAGAGGGGAAATCATCCCTGTAGTCAATGACAATTTTTAATGAAATCACACAGTATCCAAGGAAACTGTATGACAGGAACAAATACATCAAATACTTATCTTTCATTTATTATACATACTTCTCTCTTTCAACTGCTAGGATTAATTGCCACGTTATCCTAAAGTCTTGCAAGTTCCACTTAGCTACAGAAAGTTCATTTTGTAGCCAGCTGAAATAATGCCAAGTCTCTCTTCCCTTGTCTTTTTACAAGAGACAGAAAAATACTGTGCATCTTTGGCCATATGCTTTCAGATGAACTAGCTAACCTGGTTTCAGCCTCTGATTTACTGATCATCTTAGATCCCTTGAAAACAAGTAACAGAAATGTATAAACTAAGTTAAGGACAGATATCATGAACAGGCTTTACTTCCAGATTTTACACTCTCACCTTGGATCGTACACCACTATTCATTTTGAACTATTTGTCCAACTTTATATGCACATGGCTCTACAGCATTAGAAATTTTACTTGTCAAGGAGAATCATCTGAAACAGACTAACACACTAAGAATATATGAATATACTAAGGACCATACTCTGCAAGGTCAGCTGTTCAGAGGTCAATATTCTGACCTCAGTAACAGCCCGCATAAAATGCCTAAGGAACAAAGTATCAGAAACAGTCTGTCTTGGTTCCAGCTTTCTATGATCAGAGAAGCATGAACTATTTATAGGGAATATGAGATCCAGCTCATCAAGTTTGACCAACAACAGACCTGCTCTATTCAACCTTCACACTTTGTCACAAATACTCATGGTGGAAAAAAAAAAAGTTTCCATTAACTTTCCTTCCTCACTGGGTGAGAACACACTCCTCCAGTTTTAAACTTGCTCTTCAGCATGCCTTGGATACATGATGAACTCCTGTATTAGAAATGCTGAGTAATCATCCTCTGTTTCTTGTCCATGATACTTGCAATTTCATGAATGGTTAACCATTATTTTTCTTTCAATTGCTTCTTTCCCAAAACAAAGAGTTCCAGTCTGTTCAGTTTCCTTTCACACTGAAGGGTCTGTCTTTCAAACACCTTTGGTGCCTGCATACTTTGCATTAAATCCTAGTATATGCTTTTTAAGATATGGGGAACAAAGCTACGTAAAAATTTGGACAGACATTCCCTTTTATATTCTATACTTTTCCTAGGAATTCTGAACATACAATCTGCCTTAGTGCTGCTGAACACAAAGCTGACATAGATAACTTCAAAGATCTTTTTTATGGCTACAGCCAAGCCACATAACACAGGAGTTTGTGGCACACTTGTTGACACCAAGCAGTGGAAAGGTAAAGCTTCTGTAAATCCTCTCTGTATTCCCCATCAACACTATAAATCGGCACATGGAAGCAGCAGGGCAGTCTCTCTTATAAAAGCTTTTTATGGCCCTCTTCGCCCACATTGTTCCAGCTCCTGAAATCACTCAACCACATTCTCTTCACAAACACTTTTATTATTGTTCTCATTTTCCCCACTGTTTCCTTTATTCATCTCCCTACTCAATTACTGATTTCTCTTTTGTCCCTGAGCCTTCTACTTCTCTCCCATGAGACTTTTTTTGGTTAAAAAGTACGTAAAATTGTCTTAAGCACACAAGCAGCATGCAATGAAAATTAAATTACTTAGCCTTCTATTTGATTAGATGAATTCATGAACCTCAAATTCAGTATAAATTCAAACACGGTTCACTCACACACTGCACATAATATCCTCTCACTTTGCAGCTTATGCTTGTAACTACCCTTATACCACAAACAGGAGTAGCTAAACTATTGGAGAAAACAGGCTTTTCACCAAAGCAAATATATTTAAAATAAAATAAGCTTTGTAGTCTTCCATTATTCACTTGTTAAGACATCTGATCACTAAACCGTTTCCCCACAGCACAACAGTTCAGCTTTCCTTCAATTCTCAGATGTTTGATCAGAGAAATGCCTGTTTCATGGTTTTTAGCAAACTGATTTTTCACAGCCAAAACAAAGATCAAAAAGTACAACAGTGGGTATGATTTTAATCCCCTGCTTCCCACGGCATGCTTTTACCACCAGAATCAGGTATGAATACTGTAAGCAAGCCAGCTTGTTAGTGCACTGGGCCTGACATGATAAAAGACAATGGAATTGACAGCAGGAGAAACTTTGTGAATCAACGTGACAGTATCTTTTGGTGGTAAATTAAGACTGGTGCAGACTTTGCTGGAAGCAATGAAGTAAGGCTGCGCATCTAGCCAGCAAAGAGTGAGTTTCCTCTCAACTTCTTCAGTGTCCAGTGGCCCATTTTGCCCTATGGGGAAAATGTGGGGCAGCTACAGAATCAAGGCATGGCAACAGCCTAATCCTCTAACGGCAAAGACCCTCTCAAAACTCTTCCACATAGCAGCATGAGTTTTGCCAAAGGCTATTCCAGAATTCAGAAGGAGCAGAGCCTAACTTGTACATTGCAGTCCCAACCTCCTACGAGTCCCATTTTTTACACCAAGTTCTCTGATGATGTGCTTCAAACAGCCTTGGGTGGGCTGACACCTATCCTGAACATTGACCTCTTACTCTGCCAAGTTCTTTTAGATGTTACTTGTACATCTGTGTTTCTAAATATATACAGCAAATCAGTTTTTAACCATTTCCTGTTCCCAAATAGCCTCAGAAACAAAAATTACTCCCCCAAGCATATTAATTCTTTGCAAGTGTTTACTGAATCATTTTTCAGAATAAATAACACCTTGCATGAGTACTAAGATGGTTTATTTATGAGTAATAGTTTAAAACTTCTGATTGTTTTCTAGTTTTCCAGCTGAACAACTCAAATTTGCTAAGCAAAGCATTACGAATAGTAAATAACTATACTTACGAGCTCTGAAAAAGCCTCAAATAACAGTATTGCCACAATGCTTCTGTAAGCACAAATTACATACCTGAGAGTTCACAGAAGGCATGGGGATGGTGAATATACAAAAATGTGACACTCAGAGATGCACTCTTCTTCATCTGGCTTTGTGTTCCCCCGGAACTACAGCTCTGAGGATGTTTCCCAGTTAATACCCAACCTTATTTCTATAACAAATATCCTATGTGCATCTTTGCCTGTCCACCTGATCACTGACCAGAGCTCTTGCTTTGGTCCTGGGCCTGCAGACAGCACTGAAAGTTTCAAGAACAGGACTCACAAGCTGGAAAGGAAAATGTCACATCCAGGTCCCACTTACCCCAAAACTCACCTCCGTGCTGTACTAGTTATCTTGCCCTTTTTTAACCTTGAAAGCTTTCAGTCCCTTTGAGCTTTTCCTACTTTAAAGTAATTCAGGTTACTCTAGAAATTTCCATTAATATAACTGACACTGCTACACCCATAAGTGCAAGTAAAGTGCAAAGTATATGAAATTTTTAGGTTGCAGACAGCATTAGTTTTAATTTCCTTCTACATCTGCACAGCCACTCATAAAATACCTCTCAGGAAATCATGTCAAAGACTCTTTACTATACCTAAATTCACATATATTTGCAGCAGAACAGGAAGGGAACAGACTATCACTTGCCATTTCCAATTACAGACCCTTAAACTGTTAGGCTATGTTTCTTCTAAATAAAAACTACTCTCATTTTGTCCAGCTCCTGAAGTTTAGGTGCTAAAATAAAATTTTACACAGCATTACTTCAATAATTAAAAGGCTTTCTAAATTATATATACTATGCTTTCACCAGACTTGTACACAGATTGGCCTCATGTCACTACACTTTAGAAGAAGGTGGTGTTTGTTATGATGTAACACACGGTAAACTCATTTGTGTTAGCTATTCATTGTCATCTAAAGACACAGACACCTGGATAACACTATTTTTAGTACAAGCACACCAACTGTTCTTGCTGGAAGGTTTCCGCACTAGGTAGAGAGCTGAAGCTCTCAACACAATTCAGAGATGTAAGAAACCTATACAAGCAAGTAACTCATGCCCATGGGACTGTAACATTACAACTCTGGTAAGCATGTAATACTCAGGTTTCATTACCTCCTACAGGAAATCTCACTCAAGCTAACTGAAGTCCTTCCCTTGAGAAAATGAGCAGTAAAAATAAAAAAATTGATAGCAGTAATTCAATAGCAGAGGTAAAACCATAACCAATATAAAAAAGCAGCATAATTCCAGGATCTTAAAGAGTATTTTTCTGTATGACACTATAAGAGTACATAGAATGTAAGAGCATCTGGTTCATTAAGCTACCTGGTTAAGGACTATTCAGTGTAATAGAAATAACAAGCAACAAGGAAAGTGATAGAGCAATAAAGCAACCAGACAGACAAATGTTAATGAGCAAGTAATAAGGTAGACAAAGACCAGAACTCTTCAGTCACTGATTGATGGGATGTTAAAAGGAACTACTCAAGCATAGTCTAGGGGCTAGAAATAGAGGGGAAGTCAAGCTTTTAATTAGTATGATGGTATATTTGAGGGGGTTTGTGGGAGTGTACCAAACCCATGAACAACAGAAAGAACTTGTGGGGCTATATAAAAATTACATAGTGACAAAGGCAAGGACAGTGAAGGATAAGGATGGCTAGCAGAAGAAAAAAACATGGGACACTTAGATCTAAGCCCTACACCTGATCAACACAGTGTATCTGATCTTCTTATTAAATCCTAATGCTGACTTTACCTTCGTAATCTCACTCTATCCTATGCAAGGGCTACAATGGCAAACTTCCAACAGCTGGAGAACAGACCATGGGTCACCAGGCCTGTAGAACCAGGTGTCAACAATAGAGAGACCAGAATACAACAGAGGGTGCCAGCAACAGGGGAAGGGATCATGCACCATTGGGAGTGGAGTGTGTGATGCTGGAGTCTAAGTGACAGCAACTGGAGCAGGGACTGTGACTTTAAGTGCCAGCAGCTGTACAGGGCAGATTGTTTATATTTCCCTAGAGAATTTAACTATGTGCACACACACCTGCTTTCCTAGCAAACCCTAAACTGGAGTAGTCATTAAGATCTGCGTCTGGAAAGACTCCAGGTCTGGGTCAGTACCCAGGTAAAGGGCACAGAGTCATTTAACTGAAAACCTGGGTATCTAATATTTAAGCAGCACATCTGAGAACAGTGCATGAGTGTGTACATCTGTCTTCCTCCAGAACATTAAGTTAGACTATCTCCTAAGTAGGGAAGGCTCTGCATATTGGGTAAGGGACAAAGGATATTAGATCTGTGAACACAGATGTATTTGGAAAGATGAACAGCAAGAGCTGATATTTTCACTAACGAGCTTCAACCCTTACCAGCTAGAAAGGAGAAAGAGGATTGAGCAATCTGCATTTTTGTTTATACACATGCTGGTGGTCTGCAATGTTAGCTAATGAACCTCTACCATTTCTTACTGGTCTACATTAGCTTGCATCACTTAGAGCTACATCCTTGTCCTTCTCAACTGGATTTCTCATGAAAGCCATGCCAACAACTTATTTTCCAACCTAAAATGGAAGGACATTGCTTCCTCTGTGCTTCTCCCTCTCTCATTCCCTGTGACTGGGCACTTGATTATCATAGACCAGGTGAGATTAAGCTTGACAATTTTCACCTTCGCCCCCTCAAGTCACTTAGCTAACAGTTGCATTGTGTCTCTTTGCACCTGGGCCTTGCTAGAATCATTAATCCTCCTTCAGACATGAGCACTGGAGATTCAGGAATACTATTCTCCTTGTAATTGTTTCCTCAGAAGTGAGTGTCCAGAAACTATAAAACTACATCTTTTGCACCCTATTAACAAAAAAAAAAACCCAAACAAAAAGAAAATATATACCCTTTCCACCAAAAAGTCAGCGTATTTTGGGACAGAAGTCTTCTCCAAGCAGTGGCCGAAACTTGTTGCTTTTTATTGGTTTAAAGCAACTTAAAAAACTTAATAGGTATATTCTGCAAGGATGATTGTTGGGAAATTGCTGTTGAATACATACTAAGCTTCACACCTCTCCCACTTATGCAGTTTTACATTTAAAAGTCATACAAGAAAGATTACACAATCCAAGGAAAAAGCAGTGTTGCTACAAAGGAGAAAGTTTTGTGATCAAACGATACAGACAGAAGACAAGCAAGAGAGTATGAAGAAATGCTCAGGAAATTAACATACACATCGCTAACTTCTCAAAACACACATTTCCATTCTCCTCCCTGGAGAATGATTAGTGCTACAAGTGCTAGGCAATATGCAAACAGGTCCTATCCAAAAATCTCTTGAAAAATTAGATAACTCTTTGAGAAGCTAAACCTAAGTGTACTAAAAAACATAAAATTTAGTTTTGAGCCCTTAACTATTTGTCCAGTCATTTAGAATGGTACACAAAAGACCGACAAATTTTTTGGCACAGAATAGAAAGAACACAGCAAAAATAACTATGCTTCCATTCAAAGCTTCACAGAAGAAAATGCAAAATTGATTAAGAAAAGTAATGGAAATTTTATGGCTGTTGCACATGTGAATGGAAAGGCAGCGATAAATCTACTACACTGATAAAGTACAACATATACTAAATTAATTGAAAGTAGCTCAGTCTGCAATATTATCTGATTTTTTTTTTTTTTTTTGCTTAGAAAGTGATTAATAAACTCAGAATAAAATAATCTCTTCCCTCCATTATATTTTTCCCGTTGTTCCTCCATTTCACTTAATACCCCCTGCTTTAGATGGAAGCAACCTCCAGAGGTCACCGAGTCCAGACCTCGCTCGAAAGAGGGCTGACTGGATCAGACTGAAAACGAATTTGTTCACTCAAGCTTCCAGAGCTGAGAACACCCCAGGAGCTTCCCCAGCACCTGGCACTACTCAGCCAGAGCGACACAGAGCACTCACGGCCAGCAGCAGAGCCTCCAAAACCCTCACACCAGTACCACCACGACACCCACCTTCCTCAGCGCTCCGGACGGTAGGGAACCCGCGGCGCGACCCGGCTGCATTTGTCGCCTCGCCTTGGCCTTGCCCCGTGCGCATGAGCGTCGTCGTTACCACAGCACGCGGCTGCCCAGTGCGGCTGCTCAGTGCAGCTGCCCGCGCTGGGTGTGGCGTCCCAGCCGCGGTCTCGCCCCTCGGGCGTTGCGCTGCCGGCGGGGCCAGGCGGCCCGCCCAGCCGAGCCGCGCTGTCCCGGCCTAGGGAGTGGCGTTCACAACAGGGCGGGTTTTAACCCTCTTCTACTTAGTACGGCAGAGGTTAGTTAGGCCTGCTGCAATGAAACCGCTCCAAGCCTGCACTGAAACGAGAGCCACACAGCGCGGCGCAGCAGGGTTTTGCCCACGTTGATGGACGCTGTTACAGGGGTACTGTAGCTAGAAAGAGGTTGACTTGTACTTGAAGTATTCTCATGATTAGAATCAGAACCACTTGTTCGATCTCTTCAAGGCGTTTGCATGCTATTCAGACTCCTCGTAGCTGCAGCAGTACAGGGTCTCCCCTGCCAGCAGACCCAGAAGGCACAAAACCACTCAGGCAGCCCCAGGTTGGACTGCAATGTTCCATGGATTCTGCCGTTACCTCTCCTGGGAGAGACGCAGCTATTGGCAGCTACTCTCACCCTTCAGAAGCCCCAACCCTAGTGCGGTATGGATGAGATGACAACACTATTTAGATGGTGTGAGATAAATCCTCTTCATAAATTAGCACAGCATCGAGTAACAGCATGGTCCTGTGATACAGCAACGTCTACAGGTTTCAATCTAATACAAGTTGGGATGCTGGTTTCCCCTATTTTTATTTGCTTTTTAATTGACCTACAGAGATGCAGTTCTTAAGAGAACCAGAGTTGTGTCCAACAGTCCTCAAACCCTTCCCAGAGCTGACACCATCCTGAAGGTTCAACTAATTATACTCTTTGTGTTTCACATACTTAAGATGCACTGGTTTAGACAGATACTTAATTTACAGCTGCTTCCCTAATCAAGAAAGTGTGTTCAGTTGCTTGGAATTGTTGTCTTAAATACTGCTCCCTGTTGCAAAGTTAAGTCAAAAACCCTACAGTCTTCCACTGGAGGAAAAAAAGCAGACGTAGAAACTTAATGACAGTGAATAAAAGTGTCATACCAAAAACACAGTAAACTAAGCTAGTCTCAACTTCTCTTTCCAGGTGTCCTGAAAGAGAGGCTGGAGCTATGGGTGCACTGTGTCAACAGAATCTGTAGCCAGCTCAGTGGGCCGACAGGGAAGAACCCACCCTGGGGAGAGTAAAAGTTTGCTAATACAGCGTCACCCTATGCTTGCCTAGTTCTCAAGGCCGGTGTTTCCTCCCCCCACCCCGTCCACTTCCCCCTGCTACCCTCGCCCGGTTCCTCACGACACTCTTCTGGCACGGTAAAACCGCACTTTCCGAGCTGACACCGCCCACAGGCGCCTCCGCCAGCCCCCTCCTGTCCCCGCTACCCCACCCCCGCCTTTCCGACTCCTACAAGGGGCTACCGAAAAGCCACCCCGCCTCTTTCCGGCGCCTGCGGGACGAGCCCCGCGGCAGGGAGCTACCGCCCCGCTCCCTAGCCGGCCTCTGGGCTTCGAATCGGAAGGGTGGCACTGCAGCCAGGCCCCAGCGCCCATCTCGGGACCAAGCGCGGAGCCGCGAGCGGCCCAAGGTGGCTACCAGTCCTGCCTATACGCACACACCCTCTCTGCGCACTTTTTGTCGCGGGGTGTTGTGGGTTGCGTAGTCTGTGCCCTGACGCGGGGCGGGCCGGGCCGGGCCGGGCCCCGCCCCTCCTGCGGTCACCAGCTGCGCCGCGGCCTTCGCGAGGCACCGCGGGCGTTGTAGGAACGGGCACGAGAGCCAATAGAAGCCGTTATTTCGGAAGTACGCGCTCACGTGGCCAGAGATCTCTCAGGCACGTGCTTTGCTTTTGCGGTGCCATTGGCCAATAAGAGGGCGTGACCCCTTAATAAGAGGGATGATCCCTCTTCTCCTGAGCCAATCGAAGCGGGCCATGTAGAACAAGCCGTGCTTCGCGGGGGTTGCGTGTGCTACGGCCAGCGGTCGGTAGTCGGTCGTCAGTGCAGCCAGCGGATTGGCGCCCCTGGGCGGGGCGAGGAAGCTGGACTTGGAGCCCCTCAGTGGCGGCCCTTCAGGAGCCCGGCGGCATGGGGCGGCGGGCGAGCCTGGGGCTGGTGCTCTGCCTCGCCGCGCTCTGGGCCAGAGGGCTAGCCGCTGCCGGTTAGTACTGGGGCTCTACCTCTTTGCGGTTTGCTGGGGCCTCAGGTCTGCAGCGGCCTCGGCCCCCGCTGGCCTGCTGCGGGGGGGGGGAGGTGCGGGCTGCTGCCGTCGTGAGGCGCGAGGTCTGTGCGGGTCCTGGCCTCCGCACTGGGGTGCGGAGGCGGTGGTAAAAGGGGCGGGGACCCTGTGTCCTCGCTGGGACTCTAGGGTGTGTGGGGGTAGCTCCATTCTCTCCAGGGCACTGAGGCGGCTGAGTGGAGGTGAGGAGGGCTCTTAGCTGCGTGGCCGCGAGTGGTGAGGGTGGCGGAGCTGGGCTCAGGGAGGGACGGCGGGCCTATTGCTCACCCTGTGCCTTCTGGCTTTTCTTTACCGGGGGCTGTTGAGCAGGCCTTATGGAGGTGAATACATTGTTTAGTCTTTTTCCTGCTTTAAAACAGCCTGTTAGGAGCCTACTTTGTAGTGCTTTTTCTGCTCGAAACTGAAGTGAGACTTCTTTTTCCCTTCCTACTAAGCATTTTCTTGCTGAGGAGCTGATAATGTTAACGTTAGCATTATCAGAACACTTTTCTCATTCAGATATAGAGAGAGGGTATTTATGGGGCCTGCATTATGTTAGAATGGTTACATTTTAGGTGCTTTTTTGTTTTCTATTTTTGTTGTAATGTAGCTTGGGGTTTGTATGTCTATCATTTATTATCATCATCCACTTCCTGTCCTGGGGTTTCTACCTCACACCCTTCTTTCCACTATAGGGGGTGGAATGTGCAATGCATTTATTTATATAGTGTTTCTAAAGCCAGAAAGCAGTCCTTTAATAGACAGCCTTATCCAGTGCTACTGAGGATGTGATTTTTAGACTGTCAGTGATATTTCAGGAATGTAACTTAATGTTTTCTCTAGAGATAATTTCAGTGGTTTGGGTTTGTTTTCATGTATGCAGTAGGAAATGGAGATTTAAAGTTGTGTTACTGGACTTCAGATGAGATATCATCCACAGTTGTATGAACTTTACAAGTAATGTTATAAGTCAATAGGGCATTTCCCCAGGTGTAGAGAAGGTACCTCCAAGCTCTGTAAAGTCGGAGTTCTATCCAGACTCTGAATGGTGTGCCTTCACTGATAGGATGTATAAAGAAAAAAGCTAAGGTGAGATGACACTGTCAGATGAACCATCTGTTGTGTATATGGCAGTTAAGTGACAAAACTAAGTGCTGTTTAAGTGTGCATTTTTGGCTGTACTAGCATGCAACTCTTCTGTCTTGACTGCTTTTCCACTGCCCCAAAGTTGTGTTTGTGGATGTGAAGTTCTGATGGTTTAATCCAGCCTTTTAAAAAAACATGCTTTGAGTCAATTGAACTTACAAATTTAGTAGGCCCAAGAAAGAACATGGTACAGTATATGGAAGATTAGGACCTACTGCCAAACTTAAAACACTAATGTGAGATAAAACTGTTCATTAATATCCAGAATTAGAGGGTGTTCAGAGACCAGCTTTTCACAGCAGATTGGGGTGAGAAAAATCTTCCTGTTACAATTTTTGTCAAGAATCATTCTGAATAAAGTAGTCATTAAGCAATGTTTTAATTTCCTACAGTAACAGTACCACCCTCTAGTAGAGTGTGGTACAAGCCTAGAGAATGCATTAAATGCTTTCTTGAATGCTTGTTCATTCCTAGTGTCTGATCTGTAAACAGTCAGCTGGCATGTTGGGTACATTAAAGGGAGGGGTGGTTGAGAAAGATGAGTAAAAATGATTCAAGTTTTACATTTTCTGACCTCAGACAATGTTTTTACTGTTGATTTTTTTAGTAGTGAGTCTTAATTATAGCCTTAAACCTCAACTCTATAGTCATAAACTTTGCTTAAATCATTTTATTGACAACTTGAGGTGAAAGCAAGAAAACACAGACCTAAAACAAGGTGTGTTATTTTTAAAAAGATATAATATTGAGACAGATCATGAAGAAGTTGAACATTGAGAGCTGGGGAAAGAATATGAAGAAATCCATGGGAAACTGTCAAAAGCAGCTGAAAAAGTGTTAACTATTTGTGTTCCAGCCAAAGCTGACTGTCTTCTGCTTATCACAGCAGCAAGGGCCTTCTGCTGCCTCTGGTGATCATTCTTTAAGAAGAATGAAAAATTTTTTTTGTGGTTGCTGATATTCTTTGACTTGTGTTTTTTTTCCTCCCTTGTTTGCAAACTGTTAGAAATTCTCTCATTCTGCCTGAACAGAGAAAGCCATTCTTCCTCTGACTATCCCGCATCTTCCATTGGCTAACTTCAGGGATAGGCAGAGGTTTTCATACTGTGTCACTAACTGGTAGGATAAATGAGCACAGTCATATGCTTCTAGAAATCTTCTGTACCTAGTATCTCAAAAGACAGAGGTCAATGGCTTTCTCTGACCCTTCTGATTTTACTTACCTAACTGAAAAACACTTCCTAAACTTGTTGCCTGATAGGGAATCTCAATTCATACCAAGGAACTGCTGGAGAGTAAGTTTTCTAAATAGTTAGCCAGAAATTAATTGCAAGGAGACTGGAAAACACATTTATATTCAGAGTTGGGGTTGACCTATATCTAAATACACTGCACACTTTGTAGCTGGGAACAATTTACTTGTTGCCAAGAATACTTTGAAACTCCTGTTGCTGAACAGATACCACTTAAGGATTTTTATTAACTCGCTGCATGTTTTAGAGGCTCATATAATAGGAATAACATCTATGCTATGGAGTCTGTTTCTGTGCCAGATTTAACAGTTGAGAAAGGGATGAGAAGCACTCAGTTTTCTTAAGGCTTCCTTTTTTTATTCTGAAATAATATGATAAACAGGGTACACATTCTCTTTCCAAGTCTAGCTAGTCACGTGGACAAAAAGAATATTGAAAGAAAACAAAAAATCCACAGGAAATGTCTGAGGGATGCTCTAAAGCAGTCATTGCCAAACCTTTTTTGCTCATGCACTCCCTCAATAAAAAAACTTTGTAAGCATGTGTCTTCAATGCTTAACTTGTATGATAGTACTTGTATGTACTACTGTACTAACATACTATGTGCATCATAAAACATGCACAAAAACAGAAATAAATAAATCTTAACTGTGTCTATTTCACTTTTATATTTTTTATTTATTAATGGTACAAAAAGCATTTTCTTCCTTCACACTTGGGGGATTAGTACCCTGGGACGTACACACTGCACTCCACTCTGAAGATCACTGCTCTAGAGCATGCATGCTCTTACTAGTTGTTTTGTTGTGATAGTGTTTGAAGCTTGAAGATCTTGGCAAAAACTGCAAGGGAACTGACTACAGTGATCAGTTAGGACATTCATCAGAGCTTTGGGAGATTGCCAGCTGCTTGCACTTACTGAATTTTTGGCTGTTTCCCAAAAGTGAGTGACCATTCCAGCATTGAAACTAATAGTATTTCTTGTTTGCTAGTAGTAGTCCTTTCCCTTTATAGGCTATTGGTTGGTTTGTTCTTCTAATACAGCAAAACTTTGGAACTGTTTGGCTTCCTCAGCCTAATGACATTCTTCTTGCTGAATCACACTGCATAGCTGTTCTTGTTTCTACCTTTCTCTTCATAGTGCTCTGTTTAAAACAGTAATTCTCACAAAATGGTAGAATCTTTATCCAGCATATGGTAGGATCTTTCTATCTAGCATAGGCTGACAGAGTACTTTTGCTATTTTTAAATAGACTGCTTGAACACTGGTCTTTCTAACTGAGGAAAAATGAATACATTTTAAAGCTGATTTTAATTATATATGAAGTGGTGGATGGCTGAAACAAGTGTTCAGCTCTGAAGTATTCTACAGTCCTAGCTGGGCATGACAGCACCCAGCAGTGCCTACATCTCAGCACTGTTTTTAAGTGAAGTATTCTGTACAATGTTGTCAGCTGCCTCTTTCAGCTCCAAGTATTTTTGCCTATTTTTCCTTTTAATATGTCATTACATGTCCTCAATTTGTTTAATGAATTGGCCTTTTTGGAAGAGGTTTATAGAATTATGCAGCCTTGGTAATAGACCCAAATTTTAAAAAGGAAACAATTCTCTCTTATTTTTTTTAACTTAACTGTGGAAAAACAAACTAAACTTTCAGCTTTAATCTCTGGAGCAGGTGCACAAATGTAACACCTGTGACTTTGTTCAGTAGTTGAGCCTTGACTAATCGGCTGGGTTTAGGTCAAACTGTGACCTTCCATAGATGTTTTTTCATTAACACTTTCAGAATAGCTTTCTTAACTATTTCTTAGAAGTAGATGCACTCCTTTGAGTAGTGGGTGCATATTAGTCAGCAGTTCTGTGAAATAACAAGGCTGTAAGTGATCACCCCTCTAGTCACATTATTGGTCACCACTGCAACCTCATCTGCCTAACTTAGAAGGAAGTCCAAAAGCTAAGAACAGTTAAACTAATATTTGTTGTTGCTTTAGAGCTGTTTTGGAATTACTGTTTTGAAAACAGTTGAGTACAACTTCTTAATAACAAAGCTTGTTCCTTCAGAGGGAATTTAAATGATGCAATAGAAATGAAATAGGTTTATTTACTTTCAAGGAAGAAGAGCAAACATTTAATGAGTTCTGCCTTGTGTTACTCGGATATCTCTTATCTTTCAATTTGGTAAACCTTTTGGTTTGCATATAAAGTAACAATAAAATTGTTCTTTATGTGCCTATATAGTATATACCCTGTTTATATTTGACTTTGTGTAGTGTTTTTGTTGTAAAGTCAAACTTGCACAAATTAATTTGGTAAAGCTTTTACCATATAGCTAGAATGGTCTACTGCTAGAATAGAGGAATACCGAATAGCTTATATCAGGCATATAGGCTAATTTTGAGCAGATGAAACCAAACATTCTAGCTGGTGTAGCTGTTAAGAAGAAAATTGTTTGTTACTGCAGTAACAGGTACTGCATAAGTACTTTGTATATATTAACCTAACCAGTAACTTGTATGCTACTATTAAGCTGTATTGCTTTTCCTCCACTCCAGAAACATGTCTGAATCTCTTGACAAGCTTTAGAGTTTGAAGTTGTAGCAGTGGCCTTAGTTTTGGATGAAAATTTTTTAAGATAGTAGAATGTAATTTATTGGAAACATGGTGAATTCAACATTTGTCTCACTGTTTCAAAATGTAAAGGGCCAGCAAGTATCCTAAATGCCTATATACTTTTACTGTATTTAAAAAACAACATCTTTTGGTGTTTTTGTTTGTTTCCCAAGTTGTTGTTTATTCTTATGCTGTCTGGGTTGTTACTTGCAGGGTCTGTTTCACCTGGGATGCTCTTTGCTGTCTCCACTATTTTTTTCTCAAGGGCTGTACATGCTTTCATTTTTTGGACCTGTAGGGGACAGCTGCTTACTTGCATGAATGTTCTAGATACTTTTCAATCCTGTGTCTGCTGGCAGTCAAACTTTTTGAGCTTTGTATCCTCTTCAGTTTGCTCAACAGACTGTCTCAGTTACACTGTCAAACTTCTTGTCATCTTAGTTTTACAGATTCATTTTTAAGTCTTACTCCTGTTTTTTTATGCTGTTACAAAGTTGATCCTCATCCTTCCACTGGTTCTAAAGGTTATACTTCGAATAACATGGAAGTTGCTTTCTGCAATCTGTCTTCCAAGATGAGCCCTTTCATTGCAAGTTATCCGCAGTTGCCCTGTTATAGTAAGTCTTATAAACTGATGAAGTGTTATATTTGTAGTTTGTCACTTCAGAAATTATTTATATTTAGTAAAGAGATATCTCTGGTACTTGCATGAGGATGAAAAATATGCAAAAAAGTTTGCATCAAACTCCTACAGAAAATCAGCAGGGTTCTATAAACTTCTGGAAAGTTTTGTTGGTGTTTAGTATTTGTGTAGGTAGTCTTTAATAGCTAACTACAGCATACTAAATGGTGTATCTCATGTACGGGCTTTCAGCTTTTTAGAGGCTTTCAGTTGAGTTGCTAATATGAACCAAGTCATTTGAAGCACAGTGAATAGCTCAGGTAAGTTTATATTAACAAAGAAAATGAGACATAGTTCTGCAAAACAGTGGTGAAACTGTCATAAGTTTTTCTGATTATCTTCCCTTTGTTCCCCTCTATTTCTTTAGGTCTGTCTAATAGCCTTGCTTCTTTACCATTTCTTGTCTAAGTATCATATAGCCCATTTGGATAAGAAAAATAGTAGCTAAACAAGGATTGCAGCTCTTAAACAGTATCTTAAAGACAAACTAATTTCTCATAGTTCTGAAATAAAGGTTTAAATATTTGCTTGTCAGGCAAAATGACTTGTCATTCTATAAATAACAATGTAGTTTTAAGTGGTGTGATATTAATGTAACTTTGTGGTTTCTACTGAAGGAGTTTGTGCTCAAGCTAATTTGAGCCTTGGGTTCCAGAGGCCCTTTTCACTTAATACATACCTTTTTTTTTTAAGTAGCTTATCTGGACTGGAACAATTTGGAGTGTATAGTCATCTAGAGGATTGGTTTGAGATCTAAAAAAAATAATTCCACACTTTTTCCAGTATTTGAAGTACTATTGTGTTGACATAATGTAAGGAAGAGGAGGGTCATCTGTGAAACATTTGCTTCTTCCTGACAGCACTAACAAGGTCTTTCTGAAGTGCATTATGACTAGAGTATTTCAGAACCATGGTACAATTTTATAGCTAAACTTATTTTTAGTTTTGAGAATTACTCATGAAAAACCTTTTTACTAACTTAAACCTCTTTTCTAGATGAAGAGGGAAATCAAGATGAATCACTGGAGTCAAAGGTGAGGAAATAAGTTTTTAGTCATTCTGTTTTTCTTGTGGAGTGAGAATAATGGCCTGAAATTCAGAACTGTGATTTGGTTCATGTTTTAAACTGTTCTGTAGCTCTTGCTGTGTCATTATTCTGATGCACAGAAGAAATTTATGTTACATCTTTGGAATTATTTTTGAAGAACTGAAAGTCAGTGAGGGCTGACAGAGATAGCTCAACTTACCTCTGATGCTACTGTTTAAACTTAAGATGTTAATTGTTACTTTTTAGATGAATGATTAATTATTTTTTGCCAGCTGCTGCTCTTCTGTTTCTAATCTTCTAAATTATGTGGCTAATTTCCTTCAGACTTTATCTGCAGAGGACCAGGTAAAGGACCATTCCACAGGAACTCAAGTGGTAGCAGGTCAGATCTTTCTTGAACCAAGGAAAGCAGACTCTCAATCGGAAGATGAAGAGAACTTTCAGAGTCAAGAGGAGGAAAAAGAGAATTCGCTTCAAGAGTTGAACTCTCTAGAGATGTCAAATCTATTAAATAAGGATTTGGAAGAAGCAGAAATACAGAGTCCAGGTAACTGCTCACAGACTTCCGAACAAGTGGCAAGAAAGATGCATCTGAATAACTTTGGCATGTGGATGAACACATAGTGATTTTGAATATATGAAATAACTAGTGTCTTAATGTTTCAGGAATGGAATGACAATTGCTGCTTTTTTTATCAAAAAAAACCCACAAAGTTTTCAAATATACTGTGATTGAAATCTTGAGTGTTTTTTTCAGATGTATTTGAAAGAGTTTTCCATAATTCTTGTTATTTCCATTTTGTTGGAAAGTTCTAACTGTCAAATGGAGAAAGCCATGCTTTCTTCAGATAAGACTCAAGTACTAAGTATACCAACCATAGAAGGAGAAATTGCATCAGTGTTTCAACCCCCTGGCTCTTTTCCTGGAGAGTCAGTTGACAGGGAAGGAAGAAATTGTGATGCAAAGACAAGCTTCCTAGGATGGTACTTGGAGCCCTAGGGCAATATTGAAATTGCATGTGAACTTAAGTTTTTAAGTGTAGGTAGAATCTTATTTCCTTGTGTCTAAATTCACAGGAAATTCTGATGTTTCTCTTTTACTACCAAGAAAAATATAAGTTTCTTGACTCACAGGTAGCAGTTGATAACTAGATGTCTTAGTTGAGTGCCCTAGCCTGTGCAGCAAAGACTTTTCCTTTCTGCTTGTCCATAAAAAAAAAAAGCATCCTTACTGAAAAAATCGTTACATGGTAATATTAGTGCCTGTCTATGCTTTTCAACTCTGATTCAAATGTCAAAAGAGATTGTTATGAAATGAGCTTTGTTATATATTTTAATTAAATTAGCTATTAAATTTTTAATTATATAAACTTTTAATTTGTTTTCTAATAATCATTAAACTTCTTAATGCAGAACTAGTATAGAGCTCGTAAAAACTTGGTGATACAGTTAAGTACTGCTGTTAGTAGGTGTGGTGTTCTACAGGAAAAAGGTATATAAAGTCCACTAAATAGCTTGCTACCACAAAAGAGTGAGCCAAGCACCATGTTTAGTCAGTGTAGTGTAGTTCAAAAGTAAACTTGAAGATACCTTTAATCTGCAACCAGATGACTTGCTTCCTGGCAACTAAGGTTTTTAACTGCAGCTGTCCCAGGTACTGCAAGTGACTTTCAAAACTAATAAAACTAAGTTTTGCACAGTTTTTTGGAACCTCTTATGAAGTAAATAAGGAATGTGGATGGAACAATTACTGCATTTATCTAAAAAGCAATTCTGAAGAAGAAGTTTTTTGTATTCTGTCAGGGGGGGAAAAACCAAGCTGCTACAGGACAGCTTTACTGGCAAACTTTTTAACTGAACAGGACAGGAATCTACCTCAGGTACAGATGTTGCATCTCTTGAATGAGCTACTGGTGACAGGACTAAATTAAGGGAAATTAAAGCTTTTCTAAATATGGTTTGGTTTGTGTGTATTATTATGAGATAGGGGGAAAAAATTCAAGTTTCCACGTGTTTTGTAGGATATAAACCAGAAAAAAATAATCTTCAATGATTTACAATTAATACTACTGAAGTTTTAAACCTTCTAAGAAAAGTTGTCCTGTTCTCTTCTGATTAGTGAGGAGGTCTTGCGTGTAGATAAAATGGTAGCTTTTAGTTATTTATCTTGTGTTGAATGTTTTTCTAACAGTCAAATTCTGTGCTACCAGTTTTTTATGAAAACTGTGCACAAATATGTATGGACCTAGCAATTCCTGCTGCATTTGTTTTCCTATTTGGAGGAATCTTACAGTAATATAACCAATACTTATGAGTAATCTATATTTGGGTTTCCTGCAGCATAAAGTATGCTATATAAATAAGGACAGAATATAATTATAAAATACCATTTTTTATTCATAATAAAATGGGTAAATTATTTGCACATGGACAAAAAGTAATTTATCCTTTGAGTAAATTTGCATCAGGTTGTATCTATCATTCTTTAAATACATAAAACAACTGTGGTAAGCATTTTCTCCTGTGATCCCTTTGTGTTGCTTTGAGGGTTAGTATTTGTTACTATCTGAGAAACAGCATTATGGTTGAATTTATAACTAGAAAAGGGCAAAGAGGAGAATTAGGACAGAGTAATTTTGTAACTTTAGCATACAGTGAGCTCTCGTGCAGAGCACTTTGTAAATGGTTTGTGTCCAATTGCTTTCAATACAGGAGACAAGGTCCTAAACAATGCAAGTAAAACTTGAGAACTTAAGTAGCATTAATATCCTGGATGCGGTGTTTGCTCACAGTAGTGAGGTCCCATCATTTGTAGTTATATGTACCCTTAACATGACTCTGTTACTCAGTTAACATACCTAAATTATTCCAGGGTAATTGCATCTGGACACATTCTTTTTGAATGCAGTTTCTGAAAAGAATATTTTTCTTTCTGTGTTATGGGATAACTAACTTGAAGTGGTGTGGTGGAACACCTGCCAAGGAATCAAACTAAGAGCAACTAGAGCAGACTAATGCTGGAGACTGCATTAACCTTAAAAAAAAAAGAAAATTTTTAATTAGTGTGGTCTCTAGGCCTTACAGTTATAGGCCCTAGAAAAAAGAACTAGTTTTCTCTAACCACAAGAATTACAAGCTTAACTTGAAAAAAGACTGCAAAATTGATAGTCTCAGTTGCATGAGTTTGCAAATGTCTTCATATGAAGCTGAACCCAACTACTGTTTTCACTTAGTGAAAGAGAAAAACCTTTATAAAAGGCTAATTGAAATAATTTTTTTAAAAAGATAATTCTTAGTCTTGATAGAATCTTGATTTCTATTTTAAAATACTGCAATATTGGAATTAGTAACCTTTGAAGTTCTAGACTTAATAAATTATATATTTCAGTTGCATTTGAGATTACTTAGAACAAAAATATATTGGCAAAGGAAAAGTTTTCAATATAAATACATGCAACAGTAGAAAATAGCTAGATTCATAGTGATTTCACTTAAGTCTTACAGTTGTATGTTAAGTGTACTTGAATATCAAGTACTTTCAGTACTTCGCATTTGGTGATGCAAGTGCTTGTGTCATGTTTGTCTAACTCTGGGGCTAAAATTAATATATGCACTGGAATGCACTTCAAGGGTAATCTTTTGCATGAGGAAGTGAGTGCAGAGAAGAGAAAGTGAAAGGAAGGGCTGTTTTGGTTGGTAATAAAATTGTAGCTGACATTTTCTGTCTAATCTAAACAAATATTTTCTTTGCTTAGAACTAAGAAATAGAAAACATACCTCCTGTTTAATATCCTAATTAATTGAGAATAGTATTTTTTGAAGTGCTGTTTAGAAAAATAACTTTTTTCAGGCTTCTGTAAGCTTTGTTAACTGAAAGCTTGGTTTACATGCATTTAATGGAAATTGAAACCAACAGAGAACTGATTTCCTATATGTAGTAGATTAATTTGTGGAATAAAGGAAAGCGGTCTTAATTGCTGGGTATGCATTTTCAGTTCTGACAGCAATTGGAGGCACTGCAGATGGTGAACCTTGCCACTTCCCCTTTTTGTTTATGGAGAAGGAGTATGCAGAGTGCACTGCAGATGGGAGGGAAGATGGCAGGCTTTGGTGTGCAACAACCTATGATTACAAGAAAGATCAAAAGTGGGGCTTCTGTGAGAGTAAGTAACCTGGTGTCTTGTTCTTGTCAAAGGAAAGCTTTCTTAAGCTAGTCCCCATAGTGCCCTTTATTTCAGAGTCTAGAAGTCCCTGTTATATATGGGTAGTCACTGTATACTGTGATGTACGAATTATAAAGGCAAAGTTGTCATAATGGAAAAAATATGCAAATGCCACTCCTAAAGCTATTTGGGAAATCCTGCAGTGGAGGCATCTATAAAGCTCTTTGCTTCTGAGGGTGAGGGAGCATAAGGGTTTGACAGCATTTTCATTATACTTGCTGACTTGTTGCACAAAGGCATCCCTTCTCTAGGAAACATCCTCCTGTAGGAAGAACCTTTTCTTCCTTTCACTACTTGATTTGGAACAATGAAAAGAGTATTTTAACAACACATTACTATGTGAGACATCACAGGAGAAGACGTGTCTGTCTACCAATATATCCAACACCTCCTTTAAATAGCTTTTTGTAATCACTTGGGTTGTTTATTGGTCTTTAGAAGCATATATCTGGCTGTATTTTTTCTTTAGAACCAATAGGATTTTTGAGAGAATAGTCTTGAGCTGTGTAATTGGAGCTCTTAATGTACTTTTTTTTTCAGCTGAAGAGCAGTCTAACAGGAGAAGGCAGATGCAAGAAGCTGAGGATGTTTATCAGACTGGAATGAAAATCCTTAATGAAAGCAGTAAAAAGGCTCAGAAGAAAGAGTAAGTCTGCCTTAAGTCACCTCCACAAAAGAATGACATGGCTAGTCACTCTGGCTTAACTGAAAAATAAATTGGTTACCGTGGGACTTTGCACTTTACTGGACTTTGCATCAAACTATGCAGTGATAGTATGGAAAATAAATAGTAATTTTGGGATATTTAGAGAAAACAATTTATGCCTGCATTTGTTCAAATTTCCTAAAAATGCTGTAAGATTTTCTGAAGATGGATGTCATCAAAACAGACTTAGTGCAAAATGGTGCTGCATTTCTAACCACAACTTATATGTGCAACTGCCCAGGAAAAATATGAGAACATAATACAAGAAAATTGTCCTTTCTTAAATGTTTCTTATAATCCAGTTCTCATTCTGCTTCAAAGATTGTGGGAAAAAATCAGCACTTGTCCTGCTCTGTGTTTGTTCCTGCTTTCCCATAGCTTCAGTCACAATAAAAGTTGTGTATTAAGCTCAAATTGTTAAAACTCTAATTAACATTGTATGAGAGAGAAGGGTAATGCTTGTAGACAAAAAAAAAAGATCTGGTCTGTTTATTTTCTACTCAGTATATCCAATTACTGATGAAATAATTGTCAGCTACTCTTCTAGTGGTAAGATATGTTAATTTAGAACTCATTAGTACTTATGTTGACCACTTCATCAGTAAGTGGTGATTTCGGGCTGCTGATTGTGTGAGTGCTGTTACTGTGTTAAACCTGATCATGGAGATAAGGTTGTGTATTTCTACTTTATGCATCAGGGAAACTGAAACACTGCCTTTGCCAAGGTGTGCTGGACAACCTCTAGCTAAGGGACGCGGTATCTGTTCGACTGACTAGTTTTTTATTGTATAAAATAGTGTAGGGATCACAAAACAATGTCAGATCTTTGTTCTCTGGAACACCTTCCACTTTCTTAGAAGATAAAAGTATTTGAGGCACCAGGTGTCTCAGCTTGTCCTGAAGACATAAAACAAGTCTGAAAATTGAAGGGAGGAGAGGTAAAGAAAAACCTTGGAATGCTATCAGAGTTCCATGAAAAATTAAGCTGAAGTACTGTTATGTTAAAGTTGCAGGGTTTATTAATTGCTATGAAACCAGCTACTGTGAAATTACCTTGGAGGACTAATGTAAGTTCTGAGGCTGAAATAGAAAGGAGTGTTTCTGGAAAACTTTCTCATTGCTAACATGACTGGTCCATCACAAAATTGATCACTTCTGCAGTTGTCTTGGACCCAACACTTAGCGTTTTCATTGGAATGATTCTGTACTCAAATCAGACAGACTCCATAGTCTTTTTCCAAGTTTTTTTTCTGGCATGATCTGTGAAGCTGTCATAGTGGTCCTGCTAGATACCTAGTACAAGACTTAAAATTGTTGCTAGAAAAATGCGATCATTTGATGTTAAACTTTTCTTGTACTTTAAAGGGGAGGAACTGAATACTGCTCTGCACATGGAATAAAGTAAACATTAAAATGCAGATTGTTAATTCATATGAGTTGTTGCATAGATTGACGATTCAGAGCTGGAACAAATGACTGTAGGTAGATGCATTTGTAGAAAATAGTGGCTAAAACAGAGGAGAAACTCTCCCCAGAATCTTCAGGTTTATGAATGGAGTCTGCTTATTTGCCTCAAGGTGACTAAGAAATTATTTTCTTTTAAGAGCATATCAATATCTTCTGAAAGCAGCTGATATGAATCATACCAAGGCAATGGAGAAAGTCTCTTATGCTTTGTTGTTTGGGGATTACCTGAAGCAGAACATCCAGTCATCAAAAGAACTCTTCGAAAAACTAACAGAAGAAGGTTCTCCTAAAGGACAAATGGTATGTATGTCCTTAAATTATATAGATTTTTTACAGGTTTGTAAAATATTTTATAAATTATACTTATTTAAAAAAATGGCAGGTAGAGGGCTGCTTTTTGAAAACTTGATGTAAAATATTTGATTCAGGCTCTGATACAGGAAATGTTACATTAGTGCTTGCTTAGGCACTTCCTAATACTCATTATCCAATGCCTTTACCTTTTTAAATGTAACCAGTGCCTTGCTTTGATCCCAAGATTGTACCCTAAATGCTTCTGCTTTACCTGGCTTCTGCATGCTGTTAGCCTCTCTGAGGGTGCCTTAAACTTCACCTGCATCCTTAAGGTGAACACATGGAAGCAGGACTTTTCTCTTGAGTTTAAAAAAGGCATTAAACTACTAGTAATATACTTTGGTGCACTTTTCATTTAATTTCTTATCTGACTAGACTGAATAAGAAAAAAGGGTTGATACCGCGTGATTCTAGTAAGTAAATCTTCCCTGAAACTGTGTTAATTTTTTTCTTGTGGTTTGTGTGGGATGTTGTGGCTTTTCATCTGCAGTTTTACCTTTGGGATAGGTAGATATATATACACACAAGTTTATAATCTAGTAAGTTGTAAACTCCTAGGAATCTTAAACTGTTTTATGGAACAAGACTCACTTTATCCTTTTGCCTTTGAATGTTATAGAGTTGTTTAGATGTAATATGTTCACATGTATTGTCATAATGTGGGTGCTACCAATTTTAATGTCTCAATATCTACATATAACTGTTTTGTTCTGTTTTGTATCGGAAGTTTCAGCTTCTTTAGGAATTACCCTGTTTTTAGCTCTTTGGCTACCAAGTCTCTTGCTGGTCCCTGTTTAATGTTGGAGTGCTGATTTGCCACAGAAAGCAGGCTCATGTTTTCTCTACAGCCTTTATATCTCATTGAAGACCTTGACTTTTATTGGTCTAGAATTCAATACTGTCTCCAAGTGATGGGGTTTTTTGGTGTGTGCTTTCAGAATTGCCTAGAATAGTTTTCAGAACACTAAAATATAGAAATAGAACTTTATCCTGTTATCTTCTGCACTGCTGGTTTCTCCTCTGAGCCACACAGCTGTAACAGGTGCTACAGATGGAGCAGTAGTTATGTAAATTTTAAGAATAAAAATAACTTTTGAACATACCTCAGCCAAACAGCTCTATGCATTTTAACAGTTTATATTTACAGTCATAAATGAAGCTAACCTGTAGCAGAAGAGGGAGTGGTAAATTTACTGTTAGAAAGTAAATCCAAACAGTAAGATTCTTCTAGAGAAGGTCATGGTTTGTGTATGTTTGCACTGGTATGAGACAGACAGGACACATGAATAACCTGACAGATACTGCTGATCTTCACTTGAGGATCTTTGAACTGGGATATTTCTGTTCAGGACCCTTCATCGTTTGGGGAAGTATGAATTTCTTCCTTGCACTCAATCCACTAGACTGAGTTCTGGCAAGATGTATTTATGTTGGTGTCATAAGCAACTGAATAATTTAGACACTTCAAACCTTAAAAGGGGCAAGGACGGGCCTCGATAGGAGATACCAAAGTGAAGGTAGAACTTGGAATATTTTTTGTTCAACTTCTTTATACTTCTGTATTCCAAGAAAACTGATCCTGGATTTTTCAAAGGATATTCTGACAAACTTTATTTTTATTTCTAGGCTCTTGGATTTCTATATGCATCTGGTCTAGGAGTCAATTCTAGTCAAGCTAAGGTAATTTATATATCTTCAGTGTGTGCTCTTGTATTTTATCTTGGAGGCTGCTGTTAAATAACCAATGGTTTTGTTTTAAGGCCCTGGTGTATTACACTTTTGGAGCTTTAGGAGGAAATCTGATAGCCCATATGATCTTGGTAAGTAGGATAGTTAATAACTTTACATGTGCAAGAAATTTTTTGTACTCTTAAATTTTGCATGTAAGACTTACATTTATTTGAATATACTATCCAAGTATTAGATCATAATGCCCACATTGTGTGGCAACAGTATCTTCCCTGTTGTTCCTTGTTAATTAAGGAAATGTTTGTTCATTTTAAGCTGTATACCACTCTGAATTTAAATGGACCATGTTTGCATCTCTTAACTTCATGCAGAAGTGTCAGGCTTAATTTTTATAGGCTATTAAGAACTGTGAAAGCTGGAAATCTTTACAGAAGATGCTGTTTTAATCAGTATTGTGAGATTTAAGACCATGTGCAGTGTGTAAGGATTATACTAAATGAAAAGCCTTTTTCTATTTGCTTTTTCCCCCAAGTAGTATCTGAACTATATTGGCAACACAACCTTGAATGGTATCGGTCAGTTGCTTTTAATACAGACATAATGGATTTGTGGCTTTTGTTTTGCCTATTATATCAATTCTTGCTTGAGTAATGTAAGAAAGTTTGTAAGCTGGTAAGTGATATGTTGTCAAAACCAATAGTCCCATGCTTTTCTATTTTAATTTCTAGGGTTACCGGTACTGGGCTGGGATAGGAGTCCTTCAAAGTTGTGAATCTGCTCTCACTCACTACCGTCTTGTAGCCAATCATGGTAAAAGCTTTTTACTAGGCTGATGTTCTTAATTTTCTATGTGTCTTATGTATCATTTATGTAAAAGATACTAGGACTAAACACTAGCAGTATAAAAATGAGAAGTTACAAGTTACCTGTTTGGGTCTGAATCATGATACACTATTTTTATCTAATTATGTCTTTAATTCTTAGAGTGTTAAAGTAACTACTTCTCTCTGAGTAACTGTTTGAAGCTCTGTAGAGATCTGGATTCACTAAGTTGCAGAGTAATATTTGTATTGAAGAAAACTGAAAATTTATCTTCTGTTTTCCAGTTGCTAGTGACATTTCTTTAACTGGTGGCACAGTGGTTCAGCGAATTCGCTTAGCAGATGAAGTAGAAAATCCAGGAATGGCAAGTGGCATGCTTGAAGAAGATTTGATTCAGTATTATCAGTTTTTAGCAGAGAAAGGAGATGTACAAGCACAGGTAAGACAAGGTTCACCTGATGGCATTGAAACATTTTCAAGAGTTTCAGGAGCAACTGTATGAAATATGGAAAGACAATGGAGCTTTAGTTTTTCCCTTCCTTCTTAAATCAACCTTGTTGCTATCTTCTGTTGAGTTTTTTATGAGAAGAGGCTTGTATTTAGTGTGCTGAAGGTAGACCATGAAAAGAAAATACTTTGGGTGGTGTGTTTTTTGGTTTGTGGGGTTTTTTGGTTGGTTGGTGTTGTGGTGGTTGTGGCTTGTTCATTTGTTTTGGGTTTTATTGGAAAACAAGTCAAAACTTTACAAAATTAGGATCCTCGGAAAGAGGATCTTGGCTTTCACAAGGAACCAGACAGACTAGTTTAAGCATAGCTTTAGATGTTGCAGAGTTAAGCCTTAGTCAGAAGAACTGACCCTGACAAGGGACCTCAGTTTCTCACTGCTTCAGCTATTTGTGACTTCTGCATGCTGCAGGCTGAACCTCTTCTATAGGCAGCGTTAGTGTTAAAAAGCAGGACTGTACTACAGTTATTGAAGCAAATCTGTGCTTTAGGACTTTGTGACCCCCAATTCTGGTATGGTCTCTTTGTGCATATAACTATCTCACTGGTATCCCTATTACTGGAAAAATAAAGTCCCTAAGGAAAAGTGACTTATTTGCAATGTAAAATTTCTTTTTAGGTTGGCCTTGGACAGCTGCATTTGCATGGAGGAAGAGGGGTAGAGCAAAATCATCAGGTACCATTTCTCTTTATCTCTGATGTATATCACACTTGGTGGAGGGGGAGAAGGTATAGCTGAGATCACAGTGAACCAAAAAATGTTTAAGTATGATAGTAAGGTATTCAGTGACTTCATTAATCATAGTCTTGTTCAGTAAAACTTAATTCAGCCAATAAAACTTTGACTAGTACATGGAGATGACTTTCCTAAAGAATTAGCTTAAAACTGATTTCTAAGATGAGAAATGAGGAAGTCAAAGACAAAGAGCAGGTTTTCATCAGGTAGTACTTGAAGCTGACCAAGCTCTTGCACATGTAGTAGAAACTTCATGATGCACTGTGTGTGCATTAGTAATGATAGTCTAGTTTATGTGGCTTGCAAGAGTATTTTCTTTCTGTAGACAAGAGTGCAACTTTCAATATTAAGGATATTAAGTATGCATAGAAGATAGAACTGCTGATGTAAGCCAACCTAGCCACTGCTTATAGAAGTTAAAATAGCTAACCTCTACTTAAAGTATGTATTGAAAAAAATGTACAGCTGAGGATGTGCAGCTGAGGGTTATTTCAGACTCAGCTACTAGACAGAAATTATTTAATCATCATCACACTTAAAATACTTTAGTGACTGCTCTAGAAGGGTTCAGAGTGATGTCAAGTGGTCAGAATAATAAGAATAGTCAAGCTCTGTGCAAAACTGGAATAGGAAGTAGTAGATTGCTCCTAAACAGGGTTTGGAGGTACAGTAAGGAAGTAGGATTCTCCTGATTCTCTTGTGTAACTTGTGCATAGTAGTAGTTGCAGCACTTCCCACACACACTCTTTTGCAGTACACTCTTGAGAGAGATTGCCATTCTATTCCAATTATAAGTGTGGAACCTTATTATATATGTAAAATTAGGTCAGATTGATAACTCTTATCCTCAGAAGAACCTAAGAACCTGGAAACTTGGCAAATGACCTACTCGCCTCTGCTGCATTTGCAAGAAAAGGCACTAAAATCATAGTTATGGTGATTAAAAGGCTTGTTTTCTTCCCTACAGCGAGCATTCGAGTACTTCAATCAAGCAGCTAATGCTGGCAATTCACATGCCATGGCCTTTCTAGGAAAGGTAATGTATGAAAGTTCTTAAAAGTAAGCAAATTGACTGTCTTTCAATGATAAATTTCCTACTTTCTGATATCAGGCAGTCTAAAACTAAAGTGCTGGAATATCGGAGTACTGAGTACTAGCAAACCAGCTACTGTTTTGAATTGTCCTGCAAGATTTGGGTGCCATAGTCTATGTCCAGTCTAAATTGTCAAAAATTCCTCAAGTAAAAGAGGAAGTATTTTTTCTAAATAGTGCCTGAACTGTATGTGTGGTTGGTTGGTTTGTTTTAGAGAATAAATAAATACCGAAATGTCCCTCTTCTGAGGTGGTGGTCAAACCTCAAGAGTAGGCCACTGTTCTTCCATAAAGTGTGTGGGGAAAAAGCTAGGCTTCTCAAAATTTTGCCTAGTTGGAAATAATAAGTTAGGATGGAAAGGAGAAAGATATCTGTATTCTTATGCTGTACAGAGAAGTGAGGTATTGGAGTTGTCAGTAGGTCTGTATCTACTTTGAACCAAAGCCTGCATCTATCTGCAGGGTGGGCATTACATCAGTTTTCTCAGATTTGAGTCCTTAGGTTTTTTTAATCTAAAACATGATTGACAAGCTGCTATTGGTGATAAGGTGTTACTGCTTAGAAAGGTATTTAGGTCACTTGATTGAGATCTGGGTTGCAGGCTAACTTCACCCTGTGAGGAACTAAATCCTTATTACTCCATTTGAGTCCCCTCTAAGGTTAGACTGCAATAAGCAGCCTCTGTAGTGCATCTTTTTCAGGCCATCACTGTAGTAGAGGATGCAAAATTCATGTCCTTAGAGCATGAAAAAATAGCACAACATGCTGGTCAAAGCACCTGTCAGTAGAAATTGCAGGTTCCCATTTTCTCTACTGTGCGAGTGTTTTGTATCTAATAAATACTGAATAGGGTTTAGTAACCAATTTTTGCTTTGTTTTAAAGAAGTTTAACTGCCAATGCAGTTTGACTTCCACTGGTCCTGCAAGATTGTTGCCTGATTGTGCATTATTCACAGCATACTGGTAGAACTCAGAAGTATTTTCAGGAATTTATGGGCAGTTCATTCTCCCCTAGAAAGTTAAACTCTGAATCTGAATTTTACAGCATGGAGATGTGTTTATTGCTTCTGGGCAATAGTTCTTCAATGATTATTCAGTAGCACCATAGTTAGAATAGTCAAATAGTACAACAGATTCCCTCTCATGCCAAGTGAGGATAGTTCATGATCTCCATGCTAAACTGACTTCATCTGTTCTTCAATAATTCCTTTCCCCTTCAGATGTACTCAGAAGGAAGTGATGTTGTACCTCAGAGCAATGAAACAGCTCTTCAGTATTTCAAGAAAGCTGCTGATATGGTATGATTATCTGTAAGCCTGAAATACAACATTTTCACTGAAAAGTTGATTAGCTTGGAAATACTGCAAATGCTGCTTTTTGTGCACTTCCATGTGCATACACCTCTTCCCAATTTCTGTACCAAATTAGCCCATAATTAAGCCCTGCATGTGTAAGATGTCAGAAATTGCCTCCAGTTCTGGTCATGGGGCTTTGTGAAGCTGTGTTCAGCACAAGGAGTCAAACTTTCATGAATACTGACATTAGTATAAAATACTGTCCACCTGAATAGCTGGCAATTCTGTCAAGTGTTAACTTTGATTAATCTGAAGTTGTCACAGAAACTTACAGTGCACTGTTACTTTGTTATTTTGGTTCTGTTTGGTGGTGAGTGAATAGATAATGTTTTTGGTTTTATACTCTTAATTACACTGGAGTGTTTGGGTTTTGCCTCTTAATCCCTCATTTCTGTCTTTTGACCTATCCTGTTTGTACAGTTAAAATGTGAATAGTCCCCCAGGGTAGATGTTGAGCATGTGAAACACAGTAAATGAAGCTTTGAAGGGACTGTTAGATAATTGTGTTCCTGGTTCTTGCATCCACAGTTAGATTGCTGTTCTACATCTCTCTTCTAGAGTAAGGATTTCTCAATTTGCTAAGTTAACCAACATTTAACAGAAGGCTTCTGATGTGCCCCATTGCCCTGATATTGAAGGAATATCATCATGCATGCTTTTTCAGGGACAGTGGTCAGTAATGCAGCCCACAGGACAGCCACTCACCTGCCCTTAATTTAAGACACTCTCACAGTTCCTGTAGTTCATTGTTTTGGGATCCAGAATACCACATACTTGGAAAATTAAAGATGAATAAGCTGTTAGTGCCCCACCTTTCTATGGGTCTGGATTCTACATCTCACATGACACTTTGGAAGTGCACAGTAAACTTCCATAACTATTGTTGAAAACTTTTTTCTTTTTCCTGTTAATTACCTCAGTAGTTACTGAATAAAAATTACCAAAGATGCTCCTTTATCCCTAAATAACAATTACTAGGAGCAAAGTTACAAAGAATCTTAGATATTATTTGTTTTAGTGAATGATGTTAGACATAACAAATTTGAAAGATAGTTGTAGGTTTTGCCTTTGTTTGCAGAAGTTTTCTCCTGTGTTTTCAGGGTAATCCAGTTGGACAGAGTGGATTAGGAATGGCTTACCTCTACGGAAGAGGTGTTCCAGTGGTAAGCTTTTGACAGTTGTCTTTCTACTTGTAGGTCACTGTGTAACTTCTCAGTAACAGACTTTTTCTCTGGAGGGAAGTACTGTAGAAGACTTAATTGTCAAGACTTAATGTATTTCCTCATGGAGTTTTCAGTCTAACATTATATAAAAAAAAACTTCATAGTGAAGTTAGCAGCTATGAAATACGCCAAGTTACCTCTAAGTTTGAAAATGTTGCTGAAGCTATTAGAAATGTATAGCAGTAGGAATTTTGAACTTGGCTCTAATTCTCTTATGAAATAAATTCTTAACTGTCCCCATTTTGTCTCTTGTGAGAGCAGAGGAACACGACTATTCATCGCAATGGTTTATAAGAATGCCAGCTCTGAGATAGCTACAGACTTAAGACACGCTAATATCATTGTAGGCTTTTTTCCCCAGTTATGACCAGGTTAATACTTTAGTACTAGAACATCTCACTGTAACTCTTCTGTAATATGTCCTTAGACTTATATGCGCGTGCACACGTATTTTTTTCTTCACTTAAATTGTGGTGTGTATTGCAAGGCTCTAATGACCAGACCAAATCTTCCTGCAGAACTATGAGCTAGCACTGAAGTATTTCCAGAAGGCTGCAGAACAGGGATGGGTTGATGGACAGCTTCAGCTAGGTTCCATGTATTACAGTAAGTGGCATCAAAATGATGATTTGCTGGGTCTAAGCATCTGCCCTTTCAGTAACTGTGCACTAGGTGGCATTAGAAGCATGTATATGCTGCATGTAAAGTTGTCTTACTGCACTGAATTTCTATCTTACTCTGTTTTTTCCTAACACTTTAACAACTTTTTTTTAATAACTTTAAAGATTAAGTCTATACTCTATTCACATAACTCTGTTTTTAAAAGGAATGAATAGTAATGACTTATTCTGTCTTTTTAGATGGCATTGGAGTCAAGAAAGACTATAAACAAGCTTTGAAGTACTTTAACTTGGCCTCCCAGGGTGGCCACATTCTGGCTTTTTATAATCTGGCTCAGATGCATGCTACTGGCACTGGTGTGATGCGATCCTGTCATACTGCTGTTGAGGTAAGGTCGCTCATTTATAAACATCAAATAATACTGACTTCCAAAAGGTTGGATATAACCATGTCAGCTTATATATGAATTTTGTCTTAGCTAAAATCCACTGGTGAATGCAAAACCATGGCTATCAAAAAGAGAAGTGATATATTACCAAATTCCATTGTATCTCATGAGAAATTTTTTTCATGTTGATATACCAAGTTTGTATTTGCTTTGTTAACTTTGAAGAAAAGCAAAATAAATTAATACAAAGCAAATGTCAGTATTTTATAAGTATTGATTTCTTCATTTAAACATGGGCTTAAATGTAATAAAAAGATATTAAGAATAACTCTTGAGTAATCATCTGAATCTTGTCATGTATTTGCTTAGTCACCTGTATCTGAAAGTAAGCCTGTCCTAAGCAGTGACTTTGTCTGTCAGGATTTTTCCTGAGAAAGGTAGATGCTGCTTTGAACAGGCATTCAAATGTTAAAGGCTTACTTTTTGCAAAACCTAGATATCTGAAGTTCCTGACAACTGGTCTTCTCCCCATTTTTTTAATTTTTATTATTTTTTCTTCTGCAGTTGTTTAAGAACGTATGCGAACGGGGGCGTTGGTCTGAAAGGCTGATGACTGCCTACAACAGCTATAAAGATGGTGATTCAAATTCTGCCGTGGTTCAGTATCTTCTTTTGGCAGAACAAGGCTATGAAGTTGCACAAAGCAATGCTGCTTTCATACTTGATCAAAGTAAGGGCCTGTATTTTTTACTGAAAGTTTTGTCTAGAGCTGGCCTGCAGCAGCCCATTTAGTAGAACGCTAGAGTGATTGAAGATACAATGACACAGCTCTTGGTCAGTTAAAACTTCAGTAAGACTCTTGTCCTCTTTCCTGCCCTCCACACAGGAAAGCAGACAGTTTTAATTTTCACCTCTAAAGATGGCGCTCTGGCCTAGAAATTGGAATGCACTTAAATTCTGACTCACAGGATTAAACAGTGGAATAAGGAAAGAATGCTGTAGAAACTGATCACATCACAGTGATGAAAATTTCCTGGACTTAAACACAGCTGTTACTTTTTTAAACCTATAAAGTAGGAAGTTGGCCTTTATTATGCATACAAGGTTCACTTTCCTTTGTTCTTTATCTTGCAATGTCTTAGTGCTTTTTTTCCTCCAGATTTTTTCGTAGCTTTACTCATACTGCTCCTAAAGCAGGGATGAAGAGCTGGGCAGTTGATTGTTAGATTTGGAAAAAAAAAACTTTCAGTGCTTACTGAAACTAGTTGGCCAGCAGTTGGATTTCATAGAGTTTGAGGTCATGGAACCAGTGATACAATGGAAATTTACAAGTGATAAGAACATACAAGTGACAGATCTTTCCAGAAACTACAAAGCCCAGCATGTTAAGCTTGCTGGATCTCAAATCCAGAAATCTAGGTGTTTCATTACCAACTTTAGGGCTTTGTATCTTAATATAAAAATCAGCTATTGGTATCTGATAAGCTAATTTAACATCTTAACATAAAACTTAATTAACCTAATTAAGTATTATGTTAATAGTGTTTTTCAAAGTTGCCTTAGTGACTCA
Organism: Megaceryle torquata; assembly: GCA_024611175.1. Lineage (NCBI taxonomy): Eukaryota > Metazoa > Chordata > Aves > Coraciiformes > Cerylidae > Megaceryle > Megaceryle torquata. The sequence continues at coordinate 94,476 of JANIJG010014816.1, forward strand.
CCTTTAGAAAAGCTACAGCAATGGTAGTCTTGGCTAGGAGTGCATTCTTGCCAAGAAATACCCTCTCTTCTTGTCTTAAAATTATGATTGTCATTACGCAGATATATCTGCACTTTAACTGGAGATTAATTTAATTTTTTATATACTCCATACAGAAAATCTATGTCAGCTGAGATAGTATAGCTGAAAACATACATTGTCTGAGCTCTGATACTTCAACAACCCTCAATTTGACATGTACAAGTGAAATAACTTCTGTTCTGAAGTAGATGTAGCACTCATGTAAAATATGCAGTCTCTAGCTGGTTAGGAGTTCAAGCCTTTATTTTACTTGAGTAGTCTTGGTTTTCAGATGGTCAGACTAAAATAGCTCATACTTTAACTGTGTGTTTGAGTGCATCTTTGTCAGAACCCGAGTGATGCGGGTTTAAGGCTTGCATCTTCTGTCACTCATTAAGTATGCTTTAGAATGTGCTAGAGCAGGAATGGGAGAGACTTGGTAAGCAATATTTTGGGGTGAAATGATAATTTCATCCTAGCTCTTATGTTGGCAGAGATGTGGAAAGACCATATAAATGAAAGGGTTTTTTACAAGTTTCAGATGAGTTGAAACTTGAAGTAATCTCTGCTATATCACAAACAAGTCATGTCAGCAGACTGATTATAAACATGGTCTGTTGTTTTTCAGGTGGTGTGGGTTGGTTTGTTATTTTTTTGTTGCCTTGTGTGCATATACCATGCTCCTATTTAACTGAATTACTTTATTCTCCAGAAGAAGCTAGCATAGTAGGAGAAAATGAAACCTATCCTCGAGCTTTGCTTCACTGGAATAGAGCAGCTTCTCAAGGTATGTCTGTACCTCACAATTCCAGTTAGTTTATTTTTAATAGGAGCATTAATGCTTGATTCCATGTTTTTATTAAACGGGCGGAAGAGCTTGCCTCCTGTTCAGCTTCAGTTACGGTCTACATAGGGTAGGTGCTGTTCTTTGTTCCACTGTTAGCTTTGTCACTGCAATATACTTGCAGTTCTAAGCCATTCTGAGATCATGAAGATTAAAGCCCAAATGTACAGTGTGTTTCTTTTGCCATTCCTTATGGAATTATAGAGCAATGTTAAACAGCATTAAGGATGTTTACACTGACTGTTCAGTGTAATCCACTTGAAATAATAGATGCAAAGTACTCTTTAGGATTTTAGTGCTTGTCATTGTTTATAAGAAATGCATTTTCCTATTCAAAGCAAGCATATATCAGTGATGAGGAATTCAATCTTGATGTCCAGCCAACTCAAGTTTAAACTCCAGTGCTTGTGAAAAAGCAAAACTAAACTTAATTGTTCCCTGTCACGTACGAAAGGTAGAGATCTCATACCGGATGCACCTACATTAATGTCTATTATCTTTATACTTAACAGAAAATGTATTGTGCAAATGGAGCCTAGGAGTTTTATCTGAAAATATTCAGACCTACTCAGCTTTTATCAGAAGTTAGAAATTAAGAGCATGGAATGGTTAAGTCTCATCATCCTTTAGTCATTGAATACTTTTATTTTGCATGTCTTCAGTGCTGTTGTTTTAAAAACAAAGCTGAAGACCTTAATGACCATGTAACAAGTAAGTTTTTCTGTAGTAAGTAACTATGAACAACACAACAGAGCTTTTCAACTGATGCCACTAAATAGCAATAAAAATGTTGGTAGGATTACTGGTAAAAGGACTCCTTGGAAAAAAAAACTGGATGCATTTTGGTTAGCTAAACACAATTAAAAATCACAAACAAAAAAGGCTCTTTATGTGAGAGAGGAAAAGAGTTTGTGCAAACTGGAAAGTAATACTAAAGCACTTACTGCATTTTAGATGAAACTAAAGGACTTTCTTTGCATAGCTACTTGACTTTTGTTGTTGTTTCTTGATTTATAGGATATACTGTTGCAAGAATTAAACTTGGAGATTACCATTTTTATGGTTTTGGTACTGATGTTGATTATGAAACTGCGTTTATTCACTATCGACTGGCATCAGAGCAACAGCACAGTGCCCAAGCAATGTTTAATCTGGGTTACATGCATGAGAAGGGATTGGGCATCAAGCAGGTAAGCTGTAGGCTGATAGTCTGCTTCATCGCAGTGTATTTACTAATATTTGATTGTCCATAACTATTACTTGGCTTTGGACACTATATAAGCACTTAGAAGTTAGCATGTCTCCCAATACATTTGAATCTCCAATAGCAAATAGATGAGTATATCCACTTCACACCTATATGAGGAAATGAGTTATGGATAGGGAAAAAATTATTTGCCTCAAATTGTGAAGTTTGGAAAAAGAATGCCATATGCTTGAGTAGTGCTTTCAAGACTTTGAGGTGCAACGCAATTAATGTAAACCAGTTCCAGTTTCAGGGTATTTTAGCACAGTATTTTTGTACTGTTATTTCCACATGTTATGAAACTAGCTTTGCTGTATCAATGAGCAAAAAATTTTTATGGTATTTCATGATCAGGATAAAATTAGAAAATGAACATGTGCTGTGAAGCCCTGGAGATTTCTCTTATATAAAAGTGTCCAACTTAGAACACTTCCAGGGGTAAGTCTTACCCAGGCCTGCCCTTCACATCACTGAGGAAACATAGACACTTTGTGTCCAAATATCCTAACATTGCACAGTGTTTATTTGAAGCAGAGTCAAAAAAAAAAAACCACCCAAGCATACAAGGGAACTTAAACTATTCAGGTACACACATTCTCTGTTGTTCTTGCTACAGTTGCTTTCTTGTTCCATTTGCCACAGAAGTGAACACTAATTTTAGGAAAAGCTTAAGTTGCTGGCTGTTGGTGCTCATGCTTTTGCCAGGCTTCTGTCACTAATGCAAGTTATGTCTGTTTTGGATATGAATAGAATCTAATTTGGGAGTATGTGCAGAAAAGATGAGAAGCTGCACTATGCAGCAGGCATACTGTAGCATAACTGGGAGGAGTTGCTACTGTGTAGTCCTTTATGAATTGTGTTTTCATAGTTTTTTATGTTTGGGGTGGTGGTGGAAATGTTAGTATACTAGAGTTGCCTAAATATGTGCCTCAGTTTACAGTGCATAGGTTGAATAAGTTTTCTCTTGTAAATTTCAGTTCTAGCGTCAATTACAAGAGCTTCATCCTCAGATCAAAGCTTTCCTTTACTTGTCTATTCAAAGGTGAACATCCCTCAGGAAAAAAGGGGAAGTTTTACTGAATGGGGTTTTTGTTTAACTTGACCAAAAACCTTCCATTCAAATAACAGTATACAGTAACTTATAGACAAAGATCTACATTTTATGGTGAAGTTTTTCAGAGTTGGGCTTTGTATTTTCTTTAGGACATTCATCTTGCAAAACGATTCTATGACATGGCAGCTGAAGCAAGCCCAGATGCTCAGGTTCCAGTCTTTCTAGCACTTTGCAAGCTTGGAGTGATTTATTCCTTGCAGTATGTACGAGAAATAAATGTAAGTAATGCAGAATCAAAAAGAACAACAGATGTGCTTTCTGTTTTTTAAAAGAAGCTTGAGTTGTAATCTTGAATTACGTAGTTTGTGGTGTTGTGTATTAAGAAAGCTACCAAAGCTGTGATTCCCATTTCTTACTTGTGCAATTGTGTGAAGCTGAAGTGTGCATGGTCAGTGCTCTTCTATGCTGTTCCTCCCTTGAGGACAATTTCCCTAACCTGTTTGACTGTTTCTATCCAGGACCATCTGCTATCAAAGTTAGGCAGATGATTACAATGACATAATGGCTGTTTAGGGAAAAAAACCCACTTTTTTTGTAGCCCTAATTCTCATGCTATTTTATATTAAGCTGTAGCAGTCCCACCTGAGTCTCTTATTTCTATGGGGGGAAAAATACTATTTTCATTAGATAGTTGAGCTATTGTACAGTTTCTGCTGAGTAGTGGCACTAAAAAAAATACTTGCCTACATTTTAGATTAAGTTTTCCCATGTAGTGGCTGAAATATTTCTCCACATTCTGTCAAGGTTTAGGGTCAGGGCAGCCCCTTAGACCTAACAGACACTCTCTGTTAACCCCCCTCCCTCCCCAAAGGGGAGGAGAAAAGGAATAAGGGAGAGAGACTTGTGATAAGAAAAGGAAACTAGAACAGCTTTAATGAGAATAATAAAAAAAAATAGACTATGTACAAATATATACAAAACCAGTATGGAACCCAACCCCCCTGATGGTAATTACATCACTGTCACCACTGATGTTGTAGAGCCAGGCACCAGGGGTCCTAGCCTGGGCCCCACAGTGGACGGGAGCTGTTCAGGAGTTGGTTTCTGCTACCGGATTCAGGAACACAGGATCGAAGGCAGAACGGACAGAGTTCTCCTTGGATACTCAGAGGAAGCAGTCCAAGAGGGAAGAAGAGCCTGGGAGTAGGAAGCCCCTAATAGACCCCTAGGATCCCTCTGCTTTATATCCAATATGACATATATGGGATGGAATACCTCATTGGTCAGTTTAGGGTCACCTGCCCTGTCCGTTCCTCCCTGCACGTGCGGCCTTTCACTTTTCTGCACCCCCCCAATGTGGTACACAATATTCCGCAGTGGCCTTGGTCTGCACACCAATCCTTGGTAGTAACTAAACACGGTGTGTTATCACTGTTTACAGCAGACACTGTCTGTGAAAACAGTCTGCTAACTTCAGAAAGTTCTGTTAGCTAGAAGTACTGAACTGAAAAGTAAAATCACTGAACAGAATTAGTTCTGTTTTCACTCAAACCAAGACTTTCTGCCTTTAGGATTAAATTGAAATAGTATGGAATTTGCTACCACTTAAAGCAAATGCAAGTTCATGAAATCCAGCTAAGCTTGACAATGTAATAGTTTTGAAACTCTGGACTTTGAGGACTTTTTCAGGAGTGGACAGTCCAAATACTCTTACAACAATAGAGCAAATGCCCACATAGCACTCACAGAAACTAGTAAGCAGAATACAGATGTTCCAGGTTTTAAGATTTCTGCTGGAGATTTAAATTGACAAGGGCTCTATAGTACTATCAGATGCAGTAGTGAAGCATAAAGTGCATGTTGGCTCATGCTTAGGCAAACGGAAGTCTCAAAAAGGCAGTTCAATCAAGACTAACAGTAAGTCACTTCAACTTCCCTCTGCCTTATTGGAACAAATCTCAGTAGTGTACTGCATAAATGTCCTGGGGCTTAATGTTCTGACTTTCATAGTAGTCTACTGATGGCTTCCAATTTGGCTGGACTGATCAGTTCACCGCCTCTGTTTGTGGTACTCATTCCCCTTTCTTTAAGGCAGCTAGTGTGGTTACCTAACTCATTCTGATTATTTTAAAGTAAGTTTTTTAAGGGTCTGTATGTGAAAGCCACAAAGCTATGTATCGAGAACCTTCATCTCTAGAACAGTAAATCGAATAGCTCACCCTATACGGCATGCTTCCTAGTCTTACTGGCATTTAGTTCCTAGAAATATCACTGTGATACTAGTCTTCAGAGACAAAGAGCTACTGAAGTTTTAAAGCTGGTACTTATACATGAAAAATGTTACAAGTCAAATTTAAAATCAAAGTAACTTTCTTGCTCTTTGACATGGTGATGTGGACTTCTTGTTTCTTAGATACGGGAGATAGTCTCACATATTGATATGGACCAGCTGCTGGGGCCTGAGTGGGACCTTTATCTTATGACCATCATCGCCTTGCTTCTGGGAACAATTATAGCTTACAGACAAAGGCAACATCAGGCAATTCCCAGACCAGCAGGACTGCGGCCAGCTGTGCCTCAACAAGAACCACCACCAGATCATCGACCACCGCAATAGCAACGAGAGCCTCGGTGAAAGAACTGGATTTTTCCTAAAAGGAACAATTTTCATTGTGATTTAGGACTTTGGATTGATGGTTCCTCCCCCAAAAGAGGCACAAAGAGGTTTAAGGAAAAAAGTTTGAAAGCTGCTTAGAATGATGCCTTTTTTTCAGGGATAAGAAAATTCTTTTGAAACTGATTTGAATGTTATTTCAGTGCCAATGGAATAACACTATGGCTTTTTTTTCATGGAAACACAAGAGTGCTACTACAAAAATGTTGCCTGCTGTATCTAGTTCCTCTTTATTCAGAATCCTTTTCATCTCTTAGAGCAGAAGGCTAGCATTGGAAGGTTTTTGCCTGATTGATAGCAGCTGCCCTATATAAAAGTAATTTTCACAGCAAATTTAAGTCCATGATGCTGAACTAGATTCAAACTCTAAAAAGACTAGAGCTGTATGAACTTACATTCTGATCTGCATCCCAAGTATTCCTCCAATCCATATTTTAGTATTTCTTACACTTTGGTCTTTTATGTTGTCTTGGATGGTTTAACATGAAATATTTATAAACTCTTTAAAACTGTGAGCAAACATGCCACCTTCCATTTGTGTTTTTTTGTTTTGTATATTTTCTTTCATTCTCCTTAGACTAGACAGTTCTCAGCAGACAGTATGTAGCCCAGGAGGCAGACTGGGACAGACTGCTCATCACTTAAACTATATACACAGTGCCCAGATCTTGCATCCTTCTAACTTTTTTGGACCCTGTGTACTTTGCAATACTTAATGGCATAAAAACAAATTGGTAATGTTCCTAAATTTAATCTTGCTCTTACAAAAAAGGCTGAGTATAGATTGCAGAAAGCACCAGTATTGTGGACCCTGAAGAAAGGACAGAGACAAATGTCAGTGAGTTAGCTTACTTTTTTAGAGGTGGAAGTTCTGTATGTAATTTTTGACAATTCTGTAAGTGGTGTGCACAGCAAGAAGGAAAAGTTTGTCTCTAATGCATGTATCTGCATATATGAAAAAGGGCCCCAAGATGCATACTCCCTACAAAAGGGTGTGGGCTTATGTCAGTGGTGCTGCTTCAAAGTTTGGATGACTGATAAAAATTGTATGTTAGATTACAGCAGTGCTCTGGCTGTCACCAACCTCTCTTGTACCTGGCATACACGAGAAAGTGGAAATAACGTCTCTGGCTGTGCCATCTTGAGGATCCCTTGTAACAAGAAAATCCAAAGAGAGAGAAGACTAATGGTCTGTGGCTTCCTCATACCTCCAGGTCAGTACAAAGGCCTTTTAATGAGTGTAAAGAAACTGATGTTTAGACTGCAAGAGGAATCCTTACGTTGTGGTGATTTTCATAATTTCAAGAGCTTGGGGTGGGAAGCAGTGGGGGAGTAGATTAGAGGCAAGAAATGCAGAAGTTTCTATTCTTATTTGCCAATGGTAGTTAAATATTTGTTTCTGTATTAGCATTAAAACCTCTGAAGATACTGATTTATAGCTGAATGAAATACCAATGAGGAGGCTTTAGCTGCTCTGTGAGAAGCTGTTGTGCTTATAGGGTTAAGGGCTTCCTTTCATGTAAATCTTTTTCCAGTGGATTGGCAGCAACATACCAATATGCTTTATTTAGAATTGAGAATTTTGGTCTGGTTTCTTACTTAGTACATTTTGAAGGAGACAGTTGCACAATATATCTGTAGTTTGGGAAAGAAGATAAGCAATCCACTCTTCTGTAAACTGAAATGTCATGGATGACTAGTATAAATATAGATAGAACTTCTCAGTACTACAAAATGCTTGTGCTGATTACATGAAGACAAATCTTTCATTTCAGTTCGGAGGGTTGTAGCAGGTGATAGAAGAATGTCTTGTTCAGTCTTAATAATCATTAGCAGATGGAACAGTATTGAACTTAAATGTAGAGTCTAAAATGTACAGCACTCCCCAGCTGCATTTCTAAGATATCTGTGACTTCTGAACACTCCCTCTGAAGTATTTTTGCTTTTGTCACTTAATAGCTCTTTTTAGCTTGGCATGAATAAATTAAAGACTATGATGGAAATTGTTTTTCAGTTAAATACCATTGGTTCATTGGTATTGGTCTTGTAGGATGTTTAACAATTTTGTTACTGCATTACTAAAATGTTTTGGGTGTTTGATCTACTAGAACTGAATTCTGAAAGATCTATCCTATTTGCATGAGGCTCTCTCAGCATTGCTGCTATGTGACTGTCTTATAGCTGACTTTCACTGAACCTGATGCATTCTTCATCTAAGAAATCAGCAGAAGAAAATGATTGAAGATCAGCAAATTATTTCACTTTAAAGAACTGCTCTTTGAAGAAGCAATAAGGAAGTCTTTCTCCTGCTTTTTCCTTCCCACCAAATTACTACCACTAACTTTTTCAGATTACTTTCATTTGAATGAAGTGGTAGTAGTAAAAAGGTACTTAACATAAGTAATAAGTTAACTCAGGGATTAAAGAAATTAATAAGTTTTCTAAATCAGTTGTCTACAACGTGACAATTTTTTTGTGACAATCCCTTGCTACTCTGTTCTGAAACATGCATTTTGAGGAAAGTACATTTAACACTTGCTAGCAATATGCTTCTTGTTGTGCACTCAGCTTATCAAGAGCTTTTTTCTAAAGGAGCTCCCTTTTGGTAGCCCACATTATCTTACAGTTTATATGCAGGAGTATTTTAGAAGGCAAGTTTGATTTAAGAGAAACCTTTATGGGTATGTTTAGCATGCTTTGAATGGAAAAATTGTTTTCTTTTTCTAGTAATGTAGGCCGGAGCCTGCCTATTTGACCTTCCTGGACACATGCTCTTCTCTCCCTGCATGGAGAATGGAATTACAGAGCAGTAACTGTTGTGAGTGGGAGCTTTATATGTAGGAAAACTGCTGAAAGATATGGGGAAAAACATTGTTCTGCATCTCAAATTATTATTCAAACACACTAGTTGTTATTGCTGATTGGAAGAAATGCTGAACTTTTGAGAACAGGATTTTAGTTGATCACTCTGGTCAAACTTGTTCCAGAGCTATCTATTGAAATTATTTTCCTTGCTTTATATTGTCTATCATGCGACAACATAATAGAAGATAAGGCCTTTGATACAAACATCCCCATGAGACTTTTGTGAGACAGTTTTACTCACTTTTTTAGTTATCTTCCATAAGTCAACTGCTCTTAAAGCAAAAAAAAAAAACACAACAAAACACCCAACACAACAACTACTATCAAATGTTATTCTTTTTGGAGAAGAATATTAAAACATGGATTGTGAAAGGACTTTAAGACTATGCATTATCTAGTTTCCACCTATTATATGCTAGTTTTGGCCTATAAAGGGGAATCGCACTCACCTCTGCAAGTTGCTTCCTTTTCAGATAGGCAACAAGGAACTGAAATTCTATTTTTGTTTCAGAGAATATTAAACTAAAAAGATTTAGTTTCATTTGAACTACTGCAAATGCATATGACAAATAGGGACTATTGGGGGGAACCCTTTGTTTTTATCAGCTGCAGTTCTTTAAAGGGTCTTGTAGGAGTTTTGTAAATTTATTTTGTATTTAAAATCAGTATAAAGGCTGGTCAAATGTAATATAATTGTGTAAACAAATTCTGTTAATAGAAAGATGTACAGATTCATTTTGTACTGTATCTTTAATCTTGTGAAATAAAGATGCCACCTGTGTGGTTACCCTCAGTGTTCACAGTGGTTATGATAACAGATGATGTCAACTGCTAGTCATATGCACTGATCTATGCCACTGCTAAATGCATCCCTTCCTGTAAGGATACTCACACAATTACTTTTTTTAAAAAAAGTTAATAGGGAAAGAGCATAGAAAGGGTAATAGAAAATTAGGCATATCTTCAGCTGTGCCAGAAACTTGCCCTGTGTATGTATGTATATGACCCTTTCTTCAGTGTATACAGGGTCTGTAGTGTGGGTAGCAGACACAAAACTGCTGTCTGATTCAGAAATAGTGACCAGGAACTTTAGCATTACTATTTAATTTTCATTACTAATATGGGGATAATACTAGAAACATACTAGGGGAGGAACTACTCCAAGTGGAGAAGTTTGCTTGTTTTTCAGGCCTTTGTCAACTCATGCATCCACCTGTCAAGATAAAGTCCTCCTTTGCAAATGTTATATTGGTTTGCTTTCCAAAGTGGTTATTCATTTGGAAGAAAACAAATAGAAGGAAAATAAGGAGAGTGAGCGAGCAATGATAATGGCTATGGAATGCATCAGTAGGGTGAACTGTCTCAGGCATCAGCTCAAGTTACAGGGGTTTCTGAAGTAGCTGGAGGCTTCCCACATTGTCTGCTGTCTCTAGCACTTGCTGCAGCTGGGAAACAGAAATGCTAGTACTAAAACTATATTGAGTCTGATCAGTGAAGCTCAAGCTTAATGAGGTCATCCATTGCCTTCCAAATGAGCATGTGGCTTGATGTGATGAGCTGAAGTGAGGTGGGCTCAGAAGTGTAGATACTTGACTTGACTGTAGTCAATAGGAAGGTGTTTTCTGTGGAGGGAATAGCCTACCAGCTATATAGGTAATTATGGTTTGGGAGGCTTCTTTTGTTGCTCTTAGAGCCACTGAATAATGTTCATCTAAAAGTAGTACATTTGATTTGTTTTCCCAGCTTGGGTGACTTTGTTTTTATGTTCCTTTAGTCTCAACCTAAGACAAAAACACTTTAATAGAAAGTACAGTCTGTAAATCTGTAACACTTGTTTCATTAGAATGTGCTATTTGGTATAAAGCCAAAATGTTCTTCCTCTCTTCTGAATGATTATAAGCCTAATGGCATTTTTGGATCATGACTTCAATTCCTATTTTCATAAAGAATTTTGAGGAAAAAGTCACTCTAGCCTACTTTTTACAAAAAACCACATCAGAATAGTGAAGTGACCTCTTCCAAAGATAAGTGGAGGGATAGTGGTGTATGATCTATCCAGGTAATGAATACTTCATGTAGTCTTAACTTTCATTTTCAGAAAGACAAGTGGAGATGGAAGTGCAGCACCCTTGTAGTTGCATTTCAGGTAGTAAGAGTTAAACATGATCTAACTCCCACAGTAGAGTAACTGAAGATTCTGTAACGACCCTCAGAGGGAATGTTTTTGCTGTGAAAGGTAATGATGCCACTGCCTTTTTTCTGGTAAGCTTTTGTGAGTGCAGCAGTGTTCCAGGCAGACCTCTGAAAGAGCAGGCTCTTCACATTTTTGTTTCTTTGCTACCCAACTTTTGGGGCTTTCCATGTAACACAGGTTGCAATTCCAAATTTTTGAAAATAGCTTGGAAGAATATTAATTTGTTCCAAACACTTAAATGTCAGGCATTTTCCATATTCCTGTTTTTCCCTGTGCTTGTTTTTCCTCCTACTCATCCCTCATCCTAAACACAGGCATAAGCCATACTGTAAAATTAGATGTTCCAGTTCCCCTCTCATTTATGAATGTAGCTCCATTTCTGTACAAGATTGATACCAAAGTTTTTCACTTTTTATTGCTTTGAATTATTTGCTTTTTGTCAAAAAAAACCAAACCCAAACATCTACCTGTGGTGTGTGTTTGAAACCACCCGGGGGGGGGGGGCATCGGATATTAATTAAACTGTGGCTCTGTGTTAAATATTGTGGGTCTCAAAGATTAGTAACTTCTGCACTTTCAGTCATTGTCACATCATGGGAGGATGTGTGTGTAGACCTACATGTGTATGTGTGTGAGTTTGTTTGTGTGTGTATATAATACATGCATATATATTAAGATAGAAAAGAATGTTTGGTTGCAGAAGCTTTAGAAACTTACTTATTTAATAATTCAGTACTTCTCTTTTTTCCATATATGTAGAGCAGAAGTCCAAAATTTAAAAATCACTATCTTCTGGAAAGACCCTGTAAAGAACTACCTACCTTCCTTGGACTGTTACACCTTTTTTTAAATACATACATCCAGCAACCTCCTGTTGCACTAGCCTCTCTTACAACATCACTTGTAAGACTATGCACAGATGAAATGTGAAATCCTTGAGCACAGCTTTCAGAACAGTGACTACTGCTGCAAAGTTAAATCCATATCTTCTTGGAGTATAAATTCTTTCCCACTAAAGCAAGTGAGGATATTTAGCAACAAGTGAGGATTTATTTTAAAATCACTCTTTCACTGAGACCATCTGATGAAATACTTGAGCTATCCAAATAACTTGAAATCTGTTACAATATTTTATACATATTTGTCCAATCTTACTTCAAAGCTTGATAGGCTCTGGAGTTAGCTATATACAGAAACTAATGGCATTTTATGAGATTCTAAAGATCTATTTTTGGTTTTCCCCCTTGGAATGTTTCCCCAGATCTATTTAACTATTTTAAAATGAAAGCTTGCTTGTATTACTAGTATTAGAAATAAATATGTGGGGAAAAACAAAAACCTAATCAAATACACCTTAAACTGGAACATGCCACACATTTCTTTGGTAGTTTTAACAAACTCAAATAATGACTTTAAGTCTTGCAACTTTGGTTTAAAAAGATACTACTTAGGGAGTTATCCAGCTTTCAGTTCAAAGACTAAAGGCCTGAAAAATCTATGTTTGAGTTTTCTAGTAGCTGATTACCTTCATAACCGATGCTGTGAGATCAAGAGGACCTGAGTTAATTCTTTTTGGGTTGTATTTAGCCTCATCTCTGGTTCTCATCACATTGATTATAGGATTAGGCAGTCCTTTAGGAAGAATACCCACACCAAAATGTGTACATTTTATTGTGGGATAGAGTGTAATGCTAAATGTTCATCTGTAATTGGATAACTAAAGGATTTAATGTTTTACAAATAATTTTCAATCTGACGTGATTGTTGAAATCTGGGAAACCTTGCATGGAAGGGAGGTGACTATATTAAGAGAATTCAGGCCCAGTGAGATAAATGTGGTGATCTCACTGCACACAGCTGTGTTGGCTTTTTCTGCCCCTTTGCTAAACAAACAGTCTGAGTTTCCTACTAGGATTCTGATCATACATTCTGTGGAAGACAAAGGGTGCTAAGTAGGCAAGAATTTCTCAAAGCAGCAAGAAAAAAGAGTTTCTTCATTAACATGTCTCAACTAACACTTCAGCAAATGCTGTATATTAACTATATTTGTCTACAGTAGTATCTTTCATATTCAGTCAAAAGGTCAGAGGTACAAAAAATACTTAAATTTTTTTGCACATGTAATATTTTTCTGTTGCTGTTTTGTTTAGGGGCCGAATTACTACATTTGAGTTTACAAGCCCCCAGAAGTTTGCTCTTCACTACAGCTGTCATTCTTAGTTTATCTCCAAAAGATAGATTGATAGGAAATAACTTTGACATGTTTCTGGTGATAGTAGTTCAGGGTCATAAAACACATAGAGTAAACAGTTTGTAAATAAACCTTTCCCTGAAAATGGAAAAACTCTGTGGTAAATAGTGAAAATGATCAGAAAAGTAAACTAAAACTAAATCCCCTTTTTAACATTTCAAATCTAGTGTTTCATTAGTCCTCTTGTTCTAGCACCTTACACAGTACCAAGATGGACTGTGTCAATTTAAATTCCCTTATCTAAATGCAACAAATAAAATACTAATTTCCACTGTCTTGTTGGGACTTCTAGATGCTACTTAAAAAGATTTTATTGCAAATACAGAAAAGGAAGTTTTCAAATTGCAAAAATAAACCTGTTCAATTAAGTCATTAACTCTCCCCATGCTGCTTATATTAAGTATTTGATGCCTCCATGTTCCTCCATTAGCTGTAATGTTCCTAACACTACTATTCTACAAAGTCTTCACTTCCACACCTATGGCTTCCTTTGCTTTGCTGTTAACATGGTAAAACAAAGGTGCCTGGACAGCTGAGCAATTTCTTTCTTTGGGGAAAATGTACAATCCAGGAATGGGAAATGAAGATGATGGCCCAAACAGCACCTTTGTCCTAGAGCTATTGGTTTTAAACTAATCTTGACGTAACTGAGACGTGCAATTACACAAAACTTACCTGAAGTATGATCTTTCAGGCTTGCCTGTGTAGACTGAAGCAAAGGCCACTGATGTGCAACCACACATGTACAAGGTAAGGAAGCTAAGCAAACAATTTTCTTGCACAACACATTTATTTTCTTTTACTGCTCTTTGTGTCATGTCAGTATCAACCCATGGGCTGAGGAGTATGCATCAACAAATGCTCCTGTGAGGCTGTACTTTGTGATAACAGTATAAAGTATGTCAAGTATAGACTTACTTAATTGTGGAAGAAGGTCCAGATGCGTGAAAAATGCTGAAAGTGCTTCTGTACGCTTCTGAATTGGGCCTCTTGGGATATCACTAGGTATCACACTTCCCCACTTCATTTAATACAATAAAATATATTTAATTCTGTTAACTGATGAATTCAGTTAAATCTGCAGTAAAGCATGCATGAGAATGGTTGGGTTTTATTGGAATAAAATAGCATGATTAAGAGCTTCACAAGATGTAATAAATTATTAATATTGTCTTCATAATGAAATATTAACACTAAAACTACTAATTATCTCTCAAGTTGAAAGAACAGAAAGCCAGGTGATGTTGTATATTCAAAATGAACTAGAATCAAGATTGTTCTAGCCTTTAGTTAGTCAGTAACATGTTTATATTTATGATTTCACATACTCTAACCCTGCAGAGTGTAATAAGTACACTTTCAACACAGGTCAGAATACCAGCAATAGAATGCTGTAGTTTTATGGTTAATATGCAACATTGTCATATTCCAGAAAGTGGAAAGATACAATCTTTCTTCTTCAAACCCAGACTATTTAAAATATGAAAACCAGACTCTCTGGAGTGCGAAATGTTTGGTTGTTTGGGTTTTTTACTTTTTTGTCCTTAGTTTGTTTGTTTGTTTGGGGGGGGGGGGATTCAAGTATGTTCTGCCTTCTCTCTATATTGTATGAATATCAGTTCTCAAACAGAAATTTAATGTATAATTATTCAAATTGAGTAATTTCATTTCTGATTTTTTGATGTAATACAGTATTTCAGTGGAAAGCACATATGATAACAACCTAATCCAACTGTCTGACCATTTCAGGGCTGAACAAGTGTTCTCTGGGGTTTTTTTTAATTGAGAAGACTCAGGAAAACTTAAAAATCTTCAACATGTTTGTTACCTCCTAGTCCTTCTGTTACTAGTAAAAGGATTTCAGAAACTAAAAATAAAAATTTCTTACAAGTCTAAATAGATAAGGGTATTAAATAACTGTCTGATGCTGTGGTAATGGTGTGATAACTTCAATAGAATAAATTGTTCAAGAAAATCAAATGTTCTAAATCATCTTCTTCGCCCCCTGCCCCTATGTTTTAAAAGGATGTTGGATACAGGAACTTCAATTTCCTTAACACCAGAAAAAGTAATTGGTGCTAGAGTCAGCTTAACCTGTTAATCTACATAAAAAGAGGGAAAAGTGCTGAAAAAGCAATACATGGACATGATTTTCCTTTAATGATTATTTTTTTACAAATCAAAATCTCTTTGCTCAAACTTTAAACCATCTTTCACCTGGGGGTGAAAAGGACAGCAAACGTGGCAACCATAATGCCTACTTCTGCTGCTGATTCTTAATTACAACCTGATTGATGAAATTGCATGGTGTGTGCTTTAGCAATGCAAGATATGACAACCCCTGCCACTGCGGGATGTGACAGCATTTGTAGCTGCCTTCCTGCCTACAGGCTACTACAGTGTTGTAGTAGCCCTCTGAAAGGGCTGATCCTGGTGCTGTTATTCAGGAAAACAAAGGAGTCAAAAAAGAAGAAATGAAGTTCAGGACTTGACAAAACCCAGCAAAGGGTTGTCAATGCCAGACTCTTCTTCTAGTCAGGTTTCCCTCCCAGGTCAGTACATCAGAGGGCAATGATGGATCCTGGATTTATTAAAGATGGGAAAGATAGAGGGGAAACAATCAGAAAGTTAACCTGTAGTTCTTTTGGCTCATAAAATAATTATGAGAAGAAACAAAGACACGAGTTGTACCCAAGCAGAACTGCACTGTGTCCTTGTTCTAGTTAACCTTTACACATGCACATGAGTATGGCGACCTGCCTAAATCCACCTTGGCCCAGGAGCAGTATAGGCAACTAAGCATACTACATGACTAGCTTTGATTGAGAAATCATTATTTTATACTGCTGGATAAGACTCTGTGTGATTTGCAAATACTATTTTGAAATGTTTGAGTCGTATGTTATTTTCTCTTAACCACCTCTGGTTGGCAGTCATGTCAATGTTTTGTGCCAGAGGCTTTCCCAACGTATATCACAGGGGCTTTGGGTTTTTGGTTGAGTAGCAGTGTACTTTTTAATAAATGTCCCCAGATTACTATGTTCCAATAGTAAACCTTCAAACCTCTTTGGAAACTCCTTCAAAACAAAATCAGGTGAACCAGATCTGCTGAACTGCCAAGCAGTTACATCAGTTACCCTAACTGCATGCTTTTCATGTCAGCTCCTCACAGTGTTTCACCAGAGCATTTTAAAAACTGTTAGTTCACCTGGAGAAGAGAAAAACTTGTTATTTTATTTTTTACAGTCAGTCTCACTGCTCATTAAGGCTGTTAAAATCATGCTTAATGCAAATGTTAAGGTTATTAACATTTCTCAGTACACAAGGTACAAGTTTCTAGGAAGCTCTTGGGTGACTTGATCTTTCCTCAGCTCTTCAGAGTCATTCTCTGAATGTGCCCATGGGTGGGTATGTACACTTCTGTACTTACATTTGTGTGCGTGACCCACGTGTTCATTTTCCATTACTTGTTTTTCATCAGAACCCTTGAAATTATAGTAGGGCTAGAAATTAAAACCTCCATAAATATGTTTGCATATGCAAATTGCGATCTGAAATTTTTAAAGATACAATGCAGAAATAAGATTAGTATTTTATATCTGTATTATTAGGTCTGTACTACTCCAGAATGTAACAGTTTAAAACGAGTTTTGTTCACAGACATTGCACTTCACTTTATTAGTCATGACTAATAATATAGGGCACATACATATATAGTATTTACAGATCTGTGAAATTCATCAGGGTCTAACATAAGAATTAAGATACCTCTTCAAGTGTATCAGAAATGGGTGCACAAAATGATCAGTTACAAATAAATGCTGTCATATTTAAGAATGCCAGTTGACGTCGAGCAGAATAATTTTTTGTTCTTTTTGTACACATGTATATTTATTTTTGCATTTCTACGAGAGGTGGCTGCACTCAGGCAGGAAAGTGCGCGCTGACTTTAAATCGTATTTAGAAACAGGCCCTGAAAACACTGAAATGAATTGATTCCGGGACTAAGGAAACCAACGCCTCTTTCAGCCCTTCAACCGCAACCGTTCCGCAGACTGAAGCAGCAGCTCCCCGCCGCTCGCACAGGGGCCAAGCCGGGCCTCCAGCGGCCCCGGGCGGGGCGCGGCGCCCCCGGCCAATGCGATGCGGCGGCCCCCGCGCCGCCAGGGAGCGCCCAATGGCGGCGGCCCCGCGCTGCAGCTGCCCCGGGGAGGGCGGGATGGGATGGGACGGGACGGGGCCGCACTGCACCGCCCCCTCCGTTCAGCGGCGGCACCGTTGTCCCGCAGACCGTCTCGCTTATAGCCGCCGTCGCCGCCGGCAGGTAGGTCCGCGGCGGGCTCGGGGGATAGCGGCCGCGGAACCGGCGGCATGCGCGGTCCGGGGCGAGCTGCGGGTGCGGGGCCGCCGGTCCGAGGAGGAGGAAGAGGGCGCGCACCCCTGTGCTCTCCCTTCCTGCCAGCTAAGGAAGGGGTACCACAACGCTGGGCTTGCGGGGAGCGGGCTGCGGGCAGCGTTAGCGCAGAGGCGGGTGGAGGGCATCCTGAAACCGGAGCAGAGGAAACCTAAACCGAAGGCAGGTGACCCCGGTGGCGGAGTTGGGGCTACTGCCTTCCCCCCCTCTGCGACTCCGAAGAGGGGCCGTCCTCAGCTGCGTGCCCTAGAGGAGCGAAAGTTTCCCCTTTGCGCTCCAGCCCCTTTCCTTGGCTGGGGCTCATGGCCCCTCTCCAAGCCGTGACCATCTGGACCGTGTTTTGACCTGCTCCCCCTCCTTTTTTTTTTTTTTTGGTCCTTAAACCCTCCTACCCTTCTTCATGGCTGTTTACGATGGAGACTGTTCATGACAGGCAGCCTAGCAACCCCCCAGCCATCTTCTCCCAAATGAGCGCTCTCCTCTATTCTTTGTAATAACGCACGCTGTGTTTCTCTGTAAGTGCCAGCAGCTTATTGCTCTGCGTCTGCAGAAGGGTTAACGAGTCATTAACAGCAGCATGTGGAAGCTGCTTGTATCCACCTACCCCTCAGCTGCTCTATGCAATTACTCATGTTTGGGATTTTTCCTTTCTCGAGTCCACTGAATTGTGCTGCTTTTGAAATGTTTTTTTTCTGTGGTTAAGATATTGCAAGGCAAAGAAAAATCACCACTCATCTTTCTGTCGTCTCCTTTGAATATGCTGTGTAAAATACTGTTTAAAAAATCTCAAATTATGTATTTCTATGCAAAGTCGATTTTTATGTTGATAAACAACCAGATAGCCGATTCATTTCATGTTTGCCTAGTTCCTGTCTTAAATATCCTTTCTGTACTGCAGTTAAACTTTTCTCTCTTGATTTTTGTTAATTGTTTTGTTGACTAATTGGCTGTAATCAGACTTAGCTTTTCTAATTTTTTCCCCATAGTTTAATCCTTTTTGAGACTTCAGTTTTTCAGAGAGAAGGCAGTTTAAAAAATGTTCAACTTCTTGACTAGACCGGGCAATGCTTTACAGCTCACATCTTCTCATGTACTTAGTTGTGCCTTTCACTGGGGATTATCCTTAGAATAACTTCACAGTGTTGGCTTGAGGGCATTTTTTATTATTGTCAAGACAAAAAATTGGTAAATATTGGCATTTCTTCAGTTGTGAATCAGCTATGAATCATTCTTCTGTGAAACGTGCATTTTTAAAATTTACTAGTTTGGGTAAGTAAATCAAACTACAGGTTGATGCCAAAGTGCTTGTGTTCACTGATTGTGGCCCATGACTGATTTCTTTTTCTCTTTTCTCCACCGAGATGACTAAAACATACCTTGTGTTATACAGACAAATAAGGTCTGAACTTTGCTTTAATATTTTCCAGATAAACGGTTTTTATGTTAGTAAATAAAGTTTGTTTTATCACAGAGGAGCTTGAAGAGCAGTTTCCCTCATTTCCAGTGAAATGTGTTACATGGGGTTATGCAACACGTCTTCCTAAATACTTAGTTTCCAAATGTCTAGGTTCTCTCTTCTCCAAGAATTTTCAGATTTGATTGATTGTACTAGAAAGCCATATGCACTATGAATTAGGTTTAATCTGCTATATCATGCTTTTGTCAGGTAATTTTTTTTTTAAAATACATAACATTAAAGGCTTCTCATGATATTCCAAAGGAGATCTTGAGTACAAAGCAAGTAGCAATAACTCTTAAGTACATCTAATCTAATTTTCCTTAAATATAAGCACACAGTTAGCAATTTTAGTGATTGCTGCTCTTTTATAGTTGTACTTTTAAATTATTTTTAAAAATAATGCCATCAAGAGCATGACTGTTAAACTTTCCAATAAGAGAAGAGGTCAGATTGGTTTTTCTCTCACATGTTGCACTGTATCTCAATTCTGACTAGCTGTACTCTGTTATGGTTCGTGTCCTTAATTATCATTAAGGACACATACCTCGGTCATAAACTGCAGATCTTCCCTTTACCTTTGAGTTCATTGGATCCCTCATTACATCAGTGGCATAATTAATTCTCATCCATGTACTTGGTTTAGCAGCCCAAGGGAAGTAAGGTAAAACAGCACCAGCTGCATTCTGGAGCCCTTGTTTGTGCTACCTTGCCAGCTATCTTGTTAAGAGCTGGCAGCTGGCACAGTTCCCTGGTTGAGAAATCCAGACTGTGTGGGGGTTAAAACCATATTGTGAGTGGGCTAAATACATCATGTTTATAGAGTCCTTAAAAAAGACTATCTCAAGTCTGTCAATATTAAATGAAGATGAGAAATGGTATCTCTGTGTGTTACAAATCTCTCAAGATGTTCTGCTCTGCAAGGCTTCTGTTGCCGCTGTTGTAGGAGGGGTGACTTTTCAAGTCAGTAAGGCAGTTGCCAAGGTGGCATCAGCTACAAGATCATGGCTTGTGGATCCTTGGGCTCTCAGACTTTGGTCCTGGTAGTACCCTTTTTTCATGCAGCTTTAAAACCAAGTATTGTAATTGAGGCTATGTGCAAAGCACCTGACATAGTCTCTGACAACAAGTGAAGAGAGTCAAGTGAATTTTTGAGTTGTTGAAAAGCCCTATTCGTAAAGACAGGCTGAAAGTTAAGGTTTTAGCCTCAGAAGCTTTGCAACAATGTAAGCTTCATCTTTGAAAGTCTTAATTGTACCAGATGATTTCTTAAAGAATTGTGAGTTCTGTTAATGGATGTAATAACTTCACACGTGGTTAACCTCAAGGAAGGAATGCCTGTCTTTGTATGGGTTGGGTATGAGCACATGTTGTCTTCAGGACTATGGATGTAATTGCAACCAGATGAATCTGAGTCCTAGGAAACACAACTAGAAGCCTTATAGCTCAGCTCATACACCTGGAACATTAGAGATAATTAAATCTTTGCTCCTTACAGATGGTGAAAGTTTTTCCAGAACCTTAAACAAGGCCAGAAATCCATCTGAAGGTGTCTGTATGTGTCAGATTGCTTCCCAGGTAGATATTATGACTCCCATATTGAATTCTGTGATCAATTTACACTGTCTTTTAAATGTGCAAATAAGGTGAATAGTGTGGAAGGTCTCGTATCTTTCAAAACTAAGAGTGGAAAATTTCAGAGGCTGACGTTGAAAAAAAAAGGGAAAATGGAGTCCTCTGGAGTTACCGGGAGACAAGCATCAGAGTTCCAGGATTACCTTCTTTTCCAAAAAACTGTGGATGCAAATACTTTAGTGCATTAGTTAGAGCAGGACTGCACTTTTTAAATGGATGTTCTGCTCATCTGCACTTCAGTTTGCATCTTAGAGCACATAAACTGAATTTATTTGAGATAGAATTGAGTCAGAAGGACTCCAGGAGCTCATTTAATGTACTCCAAGCACTAATGCAGATTCAGTCTACAGGATTAGATCTGAGATAATTGGAAGTAAAAGCTACAAAAAAAGTAGTGTGAAAATTGTGTCCTTATTACCAACCCCACAGCTCTGCTCCTATTGGTAAGATTTTACAGTACTTGCTAATGTAAACCTAAGGTACAGCATCCAGACCAACTTATTACCAATTTTTTTAATGTAATGATCCTCACTACATATTTACAGAAAAAAAAAACCCCAAAAAAACCAAGGGAAAATATAAACATCACAGGATAATGTTAAAAAAGTTAAGAGAATGCATCAAGGTATGTTTCCCTTAGAAACCATGTATCAGTTCACTGCAGGGACATGGCTAAATATGTGTAAGACTTTCTTAAATTTACACTTTTATTTATTGCAAGAGGTCATGCTATAGGAAGGTCTCGATTAGTTGTGCCATTACTTCAAATCACTACTTGGTGATTTCATCTCGTATCACTCAGGGGCATTCATATGAAATGAGAAATAACTTAAGTAACAAACCACTGCCAAAATGCATCTTGTTCATTCTTTACAGAGTAAGGCAGTTTTTCAGTGTTTGATACTGATGGGGAAGTTGGGATAAACAGATTGAGATCCTACTGATATGTTTTACTGTGTGAAGTCATTTATTTTGAATATTAAATGTGGAGGGGTTTAAGCTTTGTTGCAGACATTTCCCTCTGGGAAGACAGAACTCAGTGAAACTCCTAGGAAAGAATCGTGAAACAAACAAATATCAGCCCTAGAAGTAATGAAGGAGGAAGCCAAAAAGCAGTATGGGAAAATAAACTGAAAGCGTTGTAGGATATTTAGTAATAACAGTAAATACCTGCAGTATTTTAAAGTTTTTAAACACCTGCAGTGTTTAACTGCAGTAACAGTAAATAGCTTCTATAAGCCCTGTGTGATGAGGAATGTGTGGTGTAGAGTTTGGGGATTTAGCTCACCTCTCTGGAAGAAAGGAGGATCAATGCTAACACATCATTTCAATGAAAGGGGAAATAGAGTATTGGTACAACAGTATTTTTGGCTGTGATTCAGTTGCCTTAATTTAGGTGTGAAAAAGATGTGCAAGCCTAAGTTAGTTGCCATAGTCCTCCTGGAGGGGATTCACCTTGTTAGGGATTCTCTGGAGTTGTTGTGTTCCTTCTGTTGACTATAAACAGAACATCAAGTGACTATCTCAGATGTCTAAGTGGGTGTCCGGAGTTAAATGAGATGTGATTCATCTTGCTTTATTAAGGTAACTGAATTAAATGTCTCAGCGTAATTCCTTTGGCTTGAAACAGAGGACAGAACTGACTGGTACACTTCAGGATCCTATAGAGGTGCTCTAGTAGTACAAAACTATCTTACCACTGAAAGAGGTGGTGCCAGTGTGCTCTGGAGCTGAGATTCAGAGCGGAGCTCCTGATCCAAGGGCAGCAGACCTTCCTGGTGAGCTGGAGAGAAAGGATGTCTTTTTCTGAGCTGTTTCTTGTTTCATTATGCTCTTTTAAGCCAAGTTTTAGTTGGCATTTATAGACGTATATTTATAGAAACTTATTCTCTTTGTGGGCTCTTGGTTTTGCCAGCTGTGAAATGAAATGAAAGAATTATCTTCAATTTACTTTTGAAAATGTGGGTGACTATCCGATACAGTAATTTTGTTCTCTTGCTATCTGAACCAGAGACCTCTAACGAACAGAAGGTAACATTTTGCAGAACTGCATGGTGGTTTTGTGGTTGTGTGGGTGATTGGAAATGCATGGAAAAGGCACTACAAAGCATTTTTGAAGAGAAGTATTACTAGCTGCATAACTGAAAGTTGAGCTGGTCAAGCTCCACAGCACAAGGACAGTTTATTTTCTAGTAGTTTCAATGGTACAGCTGTAGGAAAGAATTTGGCTTATGGAGTTTAATGATTAGTTGCTGTTGAATTGCTAGTTGCTCCTGAAGAGAGAAGCTTACCACTGGAAATGCTCCTTTCTCTCTAAGCCTTGCTGTGTTGTTTCCAGTTCACTGGAATTCATGTATTTACCTGGCTAAAAATTATATCCTATATATAAAAATTATATATGGTGGAAATAGCAGGTGTGTATTCCTAAATCTCATTCAAAATTATACAGTACATGAGTTCAGCATGAGGAATAAGATTTCAGCTGATAGGTGGCATGGATTTTTTGGGGAATATTCACAGCAAGAATCTCTCAAATGTCACTGAAGGGAATAAAACTGAGATAGAATAGATTGGGCAGATCTGGGCTTTCCCCTCCTAAATAACTCATCTCTGACCTCTGCAATTTAATTGTTCAGGCCCCTCTGAATGGAGGGAGCTGTATTAGTTTGCCGCAGTACATGTAAGCTCAGAGTCTGGCACCAGTGTTCACTTTTTTTTTTCCAGAAAAGATTGCAAATTCTCCCTGTATTCAATCCATGCTATTGATATGAATGTGCTTGGAGCTGAGGGTGGCCATAGATCTTTGAGAGCTACAGCTCCAAACAGCTGCATTAAGCTCTTCAGTGACACAGAAACAGGCACTAACTTTCAAGTAATAATCTTTTCAGGAAGTTTGTCTTGAAAAAAACTGTATTTCTGCTAATTTTCAGTAGTTTGTAGCAGACTTTTGTTTGTGTGAATTACACTGTTGTCAAATTTACAGTTCTACCACAGCAAGTCATAGCCAGTCTTGCTAACAGAGAGCCACAGTCTCTTTGTGGGTCTGTGCCTTTATGAAAGATGGAGGTAAATACCTCAAATATTTTAAAATCTATGTGTCTGCACCCCATTTCCAGAATTTGTCAGCTGGGTAAGGCAGACTTTGCCAAAGGCTAGCAGAGCTAGCCAGGGCTGGTAAGAGAGCTGTAATGCTGCATTAACATTGCTGTGAACTGGTATTTCCACATATCATAATGCTGTGCAACTGAGATGTATTGTGGGCTGAGGAGGAGAATAACCCTTGGTCGTTTATGACTGTGTGAGGCTGGGTGGGGAGGTGGGGTGAGCTCACTGCATTACTTCCATTTCCAGAGCAGGCTCAGTAAACAGCTGTGCTATCAAACATGCGACACTGCTGGTAGCATTACCTAAGAGGGATTGCATAGAGGAGGATATTGAGGTTCCAAACCTTTTAATGAAAAAAGGCCTTGCCAGTATTATCTGAGTGTCCAGCATCCATCTCTGGGTCTTCACTGCTTTATATTGATTTTTCAATGAAGTGACGTAAGTCTGAATAAAGTTCTTTCTGCTTTGTTTTCCTGACTAGACTCTAGAGTCTTCAAAGCAACAACAACCCTTTCTTAAAATTCTCAGGCGGTTGGGTGGGAGTGAGTGTTGGGGTTGGGATTTTAGGTTTTGGTGTTTTTTTGGTGGCTTTTGTTTTGGGGGTTTTTTTGGGTTTTTTGGGGGTTTTTTTGGGTTTTTTGTTTGTTTGTTTTTGGGGTGGTTTGTTTTGTTTTGTTTTGGGGTTTTTTTGTTTGTTTGGTTGGTTTGGTTTGGTTTTTTGGTGGTTGTTGTTGTTTGGTTTTGTTTTTTTTTTCCACTGTCGCTCTACTAAAGCACATGAATAACATAAAATGGGTCATTCATAAACCGGACTTGATGTCTTCTTTTAAAGAAAATTGCCTTTGGGTTACACAGTGTCTGACAGCATGTAGAAATGTAACATGAATTAAATTCTTGTCTAAAAATTTGAGGGGCAAGATACTGCATTACCCAAGTCCAGGTGAGATCTGAGTATGTTCATGACTTCATTGGTCTGTCCATGTGACTTTCATTTTACTCTTTTAATAGGTATAATTTTAAAATGCAGTAGAGCATACTTGTAGATATATAGAATGGCTGGTCACCTAATACAGTTAAACTTCACACAATTTCATGATAAAGCAAATGTGTGCTAGTTGAAACTGAAGAGTTAGTTGTCTGAGAAGGAGAAAGTAGTGAAATTTTTCTTTTTTTCTTTTTTTTTAATATAGCAAACTGAAGTATTCTATATCCTCAAAACATGGAATTTTGAAAAATCAAATTGCATATCTATTTTGCATGAATACTGGAGGTCTTTTTATGCACCTGTACGTAGCAGGTTTAGTTTTATATTCTGTATATGATGTACAGGTACATATACTTGCAGTGCTTGTGTACCACTGGCTTGAGACAGGTGTATGAGGAGCTGCCATTGCAGAAGCTTCTCCAGCAGTCTGATCTGTGGGGAACCTTCTACCCAGGGTGTTTGCACAGCTTTGTCAGTGTACCTGATCTGCAGTGCTCCCTGCTATATTTCATAGTTTACTTTGACAATAATGCTCCAGCCATTGAGTGATTAGCCATTGCTCGTGTCTTTTTTTAATTCTTAATCATTCTGGTTTATGATCTGCTGGTTCATAGCCTTACAAACATATTGATGCAATGACTGTTTGAGCCATTCCAAGCACTGTGAAACCAGGGGCTGTGCCACACTCTGCAGAAGCAGATTCATATGAATTTCAGTGTATAATACTGCATATTTGTCAACACTTTGAATGCTTTATAACTGTGCACTTGAGTCACATTAGAAGATAAGCATTTTATGTAAGCCATGTAGATAGATGGTAGTGTACCTTGGATTCCTCTTCTGGAATGCACAAGATTGCCTGCTGTCTCACAGGCATAGCTACCAAAGGGCGAGTACCAAAAAGATGAGCAGCTGCTGCTTGCCAAACCAGACAATTTCAAAATGTTGGTAGTTAGAAAGCAGAATATCCTTAATTCCATTTTCAGCAAATGGCTTTACCTCTTTGCACCAGGAAAGACACCTCTTGTGTTCAGTTCCCTGTGAACTTTCAGAGAGCAGCAAGCAACACTGAAGATTAATGTAACCACTAGTGTCATTTTACTAATCCTGCTCTCTAAGTATGGACCTGCTGATAGAGAAAGTACAAAATCCGTTCTTTTTTTCTTCTCCTCTGAAATGCGTTTTATTTTTACTAATGCCATTTCTTAGATTGTGTTAGTAACAACAAAGCAAAGGAAAAAAAATCCCCAAACCAAACGACCAAAATTAAAGGATTTTCTCTTTCTCTCTGTTCTACATCACTCTAGTATAACATGCATTCTTATTTTATCTTTTGACAATTAGGCAATTGCAATTAGACACAAATGTATTAGACAATACTATTGTAAACATACTATGTATGAATTTTACTTGTCAAAATCTTTGTTTATACCTATATATATTTCATTTTTTAATAATACAGGTTCCCTTTAAGTTCAATCTTTTCACAAGCATGTTTTTTTCTAGAGTTGCTTTTCATTCTCTTGAAACTGGAGTAGTCATGCTAAACAAACAGCACCATCAAGCCTAATGGGCCTATATTTAGAGAGTGACAACAAACATGATATTTGTGGGTTGCCCTGAAGGGCTGCAGTGTCCTGGCATCACACTAAATTGCATAATCTCAGCTGACTCTCCAGACATTGGAAACAAGGGAAGACCAGTTGGATCATCCAAAGAATTTTCTGCCAGGACAGGCTTGTTCCCTGTGATACCTCTTCTAGAGTATTGTGGGGTTTTTTGTCTGGCTTTAAATAATTGAGCAGGACTTCCTTAAACTGGGAGTCAGCCTCGCATTTTAAGGTTGCTTTTATATAACCATCAAACAGGATCTCCCTCATAATGAAAATCCCTTTTCAAACTCTTTTCCTAGGAAAGGTGTTACTGATACATTTCAGAAGTTATAGAAGATATTATATAGAAGTACAGTTATATAGAAGTTAGTTATATATATAATAGGGAAATACATAGAAGGCTTGGAGAGAAGATGGCTTTCCCATTCAGTGTTCCTTATCTTTCTTTCCAGCCAACATTCAGCACAGGTAAAACGTCGCTTTCTTTCAGGGGTGCATCACTTTCTCAATGGTACTTGTCTTCCTAATGCTTTCACAGTTGGATTCTGTATTTTTCCTTCGCTCTATATCTGTTATCCCATTTTGTACATACAGCTCTTGTAGGTGAATGCACGTCCTCTTTGCAGGCATAGGGCCTCCAGTGAAGCATCTCTGTCTACAGAATCTAGTTTCTCCCTTGTCTTGAATGTGGCTACTGTTTGAGGGTTTGAATTTTTTTATTTTTTTTTTTAAACTAACTTATGGCATGAACTTAGTTGTAATTTGGAAGATAAAGCCCTAATTACATTTCTTTAGTTGAAACCAGTCTTGAGCCACAGGAAGAATTGTACTCGCTCTCCTTTTAATAATGGAGGCAAGATCAGTTTTTGAATTGTACAGCGAGTACTGGTAAAGCAGTAATTTGCTTCAAGGCATATAGGTAATTCTGGAATGTTTGTATGTGGCAGAAGAGGATGGCATTTCATAGGAGCCAGGAGGTGTGTTTACTAGAAGAATGTTTATCATCCAGCATAATATTACAGTAAACTTAGGATTGCTTACTCACTTCCCTGTTTCTTTTATAATTAGATCCATTTTAGAAGAAGGTTGGGTACAGATAGGGCTTTGTGATCTGTGTTTGCCTCTTGACAGCTGTCTTCAGTGATGTCAGGCTGCAATGATATAGTAGGTTCAAGGGTGATTAGCTATAGAACATTATGCTTTTTACATCAGTGAGGTAACCTCAAAAACAGATATTGATAATCATCACAGCAGCAAGTAAAGTAGAATAGCTTTTGGAAGGTTTGGTAAATCTAATACATCTGTCTAGCTTGTCTGTGCACAATTTAGACAAGAACATATGAAAGCATCAGTATCAGATGTGCAAACCAGGGTGCTCTGTGGGAGCTTGCTTCTGAAGAACATATTCTTTGTATGATTCAATTTCTCAGTTTTGAAAGAAGAAACCAGTTCTTAAAACCGATTTCTTCCATATACTATGGATTGAAATGTCACTTACTGTAGCATTATCTTTTGCAATAGTTGTGTCTTTTGCAAATTCATCATCCCGAAGCAGAGGAATTCTGTGTAATGGTCTGGTGTGAAAGTCTGGGATTAGGGTGCTTTGGAGTTCTGTGTTGTGGAGGCCTTGAGACGACAGGGAAGAGTGGTAAGGACCGTGCAACTGCCTGCTCCTAAGGGGATGCTATCAACCTCTCTCTGCTTATTGCATTTAGATTTCTTGTTGCCTATTGTTAGTAACAGCAGAATTTCATTGAACAAAGGAAACCCTGATTCTGAATTAGCCTAGCCCTTGGGAAGTCAAACCCTTAAATTAGTGCTTTGCTTATTTTTGCTTCTATTTGTGCAACAGTGACTGGAAAAAAAACCACCTAGATTTTAGATACAGAAGTGTTCTGCTAAACAAATTGTCATGTTACCTTTTTCCTGTGATCTTTTCCAAGTCTAGTTCTAAAGCACCATTGCTCTATACACTAAGAGAAGCATTTGACTGATCTTTGTCTCAGATCCTAGTTTAGGCTGAAGTTTGAGAAATTATCCTTCATGTTATAATGCAATTACATGACTGGAGGCTTCAGTTACACTTTGAATGCATCATGGATTCACACTGATATTTAAAGTCCTGAAATGTAGAGCTTCCACTTTCCCAGTGGGACTGGGGATATGAATTATCATTGCCAAGCATTTTGTCTGGCATGCTCCCTTGGTTTCTGCCTCTTATACATTACTTGTAATTGTGTAATAAATAAATAAATAAAATCCTATTCTTTTTCTGGTCTTCTGCAGTGCCTTTCTACATGTTTCAAGTACTTGGCAGCATAAGGAATAGAGGAAGAGGTGGTACAATTTGCCTCTAGTATCAGGTTTTGCATCCCTCTAAATAGTGTCTTATCTGACTGGCTCTCATTATAAGGCATCCAGAGTCCATGAAGTATTTCCAAGGCATGGCTCCAGAAGGAGAGAGACCATTACCTTCTGAACTGCCTAAATATCCTGCTACTGCCTGCAGGAGAGCATCGTAGGTGTGTTCTCTCTCTCTCTCACTCTCCTCTCTCACAGAGGAGCTTCTGTGGCAGATAAATTGTGGTGTAGAGAAAACAGCAGCTGTTGACCTTTCAGATATTAGCCTTGGCGTAAATATTCCTGAGGGAGATACTTACGACATTCTTACCAACGCATCCCTACAGCCTCTCTTCTCTTACTGTCAGGAAATGTGTATGTCCAGTAAAGCCGAGATGTGTGTTTGTGGGACATAGTTTTATATGTGGTAGTTAGACTCGTGGCCTAGAAAAAATAAGGGCATTCCAGGTCTCCTCAAATTTCACACTGCATCTGTTGCTGACTGCAATATGGATTTAGACAAATCACCTCATATCTATTGGAATAACTGGGTATGGCCATTAATTAAAAGTGTCTGCGCCGGGTCCTGTGCTCAGGGAGACCTCCAACACTTTTCTGCCATCCAGGATGCCAGATACCTCTAGTCACCTTCAGTACTACATTCTGCCTCACTCCATCTCTCTGAAGTTGCCAAGGGACAGTAGTAATGACCTATCTTGTATTGGCACAGAGTGGATTTGACCAGGCTCTGAGGACAGAGCATTATGAAGGCTCTTGTCACTTAGGTGTAATCTGGTCACTTCAGTGTAATCTGTAATGGGCAAAGATGTCCTTGCTTCCAGAGAGGCTGCAGGATTTTCACAAGGGATGTCCATTTGGCTCCCTTTGAGCCCTAAACTTAAGTGTTGAAAGCTTTTATGTGACTCAGTATTCCATGCAGCAGGTAGTGACTGAGGTTCTTAAGATGAATCTGAAGTCATGGAGCTCTTGTATGAGCAAGTATGAATTGGAGTATGTAAAAGTGGTCTAAGTTCTAAAATCAGGTGCTACCAGAGTTTTTCTCAGGCCAATTTATAAGCTGAGGGAGTTGAATAAATGGAGAAAATAGGATTGTCAATATTAAGAACGCAATAATCAAATAACCAAATACGGCCTTATTCCTGTTGTTATCTAGGTCATTCATAAAGTAATCTTACCTCAGGCATTTAAGCAGAGGCTGGTGCAATGATTTTTTTTCAGTAATAACAGTAAAACCTAAATCCAATTCCTTTATTTTGGGGTGGGGTTTTTTCCAGTTTTTTTGTGGTTTTTTTTTTCCTGCACTTCAGCATTGGGGTTTGGTTTTGCTTTGGCAGAAAGTACCTAGGACTTTCTTTTGATGCTTGCAAACAGATTTCCAATTTGGAGTTTGTTTATTATGCAGGT
The DNA here is from genome assembly GCA_024611175.1 of Megaceryle torquata. NCBI lineage: Eukaryota > Metazoa > Chordata > Aves > Coraciiformes > Cerylidae > Megaceryle > Megaceryle torquata. The sequence goes on from JANIJG010014816.1 coordinate 124,637, forward strand.
CATGATGTGCTGATGGTCAGTGCTTGTTACAGGCCAAGTTGAGAGGAAAAGCCATAAGCTCTCTCCTTGGAAATTTGCCCAAGGCAGCAATCATTCCTCAGTTTGTCCTGCTAGAATTGTTTCGTCTGTACAGGTTTGCCAAACACGTGGTCAAGATAAAATTACATATTTTTCCTTGAGACTTTCCTGATGTTAGTGGAACTTGATTGTTACAATAAAAGTCATGGTCAAACTCTTTCCTTTTTTTACTGTCCCTTTCTTTGGCTTAGTTTCTTTTTCTGCTACAAGGAACTCAACTGGAACTGTCTAGTTGTTTTGCCTTCCATGGTTTCCTGCAATAAACAAATGCAAAGTACAGTAACAAATTAATGTTTAGGTCCCTGGGATTGTAAGGGAATGTATAAGCAGGGAAAACAGTAACACTGTATGGATTATGGAATTTTTCAGTGGTGCAGACATGTAAGGCAGTATACTTAGTCCATAAATTTAGCACAAACATTTGCAAAACAAAACCTGAATGTAATCCTTTAAATTCTTAGGCTATTTTTTTCCTTCTCTCTTTCCATGTAACCATGATCTAGTAACTTTGGGTAGTGGTGATAAGGCCTACTGCAGCATGCATTATATGTATCTAACTTAAAGGAACTGAAGAAATCACCCTTAGTGCTTGAAATTATTAATTGTGCTAAGCTGTTTCTTTTTAGCAGAGTTGAAATGTTCTGAGAAACAATGTTGGGAGTTTGCTGTCCAAACACATGAGTAATTAAGTACTTTGAATGGTATGTTTACAAAAACACCATTCCATTACAGAGATTTCTGAAGTGTTTCAGTAGTGTTATGAACCATTACTACTGTTGGTGTTTGTACTCACATGCTGTCTAAAAGTGCCACCTAAAGTGAGGGCTCATCGTATAAGGTGCTGTGTGTGAGGCCTCTGGAACAAGTTCATTATGTTACTTGTTCAAATATATGGGTTTGGTTTAGCAAAATAAAGGGAGAAGGATGATGATTTTTTTCATCCGTTGCTAAAGCAGAGTTGTACAAAAAGGCAGATAATAAATGTGTCCCACGATGACATAGCTGTAAATTGTGGAAGTATATGGTTTTGAAATGAGAGATTTCTAGTTATCAAAGCAGTGCTGTAACTTTAGAATTAATCTTACATCAGTTTTAAAAAGGAATCATGTAATGTGGTTGATCAAAACATTATGAGGACTAAACAGGCAAAGAGTTTTGTTCCAGCTCTGTGATCTCTGCTCTTGGGAGAATCAGAAATAACTGTCACCCTTTTGTTACTCAGATTTACATGTCCCACTGTGAAACTGTAATGTAAGAAAGGGAGACCTGTAGAAATTTCAGCTTCTTAGAGTTTTTTTTGTCTTATGGTCAAATGACTGAACTGGAATTGACGGTAGGAATAATTGAGGTCAGCATATATGATATCTACTTTACCTTGTATTTACTCTGTAATAGTAACAAACTTTTGATTCTCAATTATTTTACAAAAAATCTAATAAATTGGTTCACTTTTTTTTAACCAATTCAGCACCAAAAGCTTAATGCAAACAATAACACAAATCCAGAATTAACAAAATCTAAACAGATACAAATTCCCATTCATGTAGAGAGGTGTAATGCTGGCCTGGCCTGGTAATATCTTGTTAGAAGAAACGTGTTTCCAACTCCTTTTCTTGGTCTCTACAGCATGAACTTCTGCTGTATCTCACTTGGGAGTATAGAGGATGCATTTGTTCCCTTAGTCCTAGTAGGCTATGAAATCCTTTTATCTAGGGATAGTCATGGATGTTTGAAAAGGCTGAGGGACAGGGAGGAAAAACTCCAAAATTCACTTGCAGAGTATTTGCCACAGTGTTTATATAGCAGGTGCTAATTGCTTTGCTATAGAGATGATTCGAGTTTACCAGAGTGTGAAATTACTCCTTTGGAGATGTGTACCTCTGTAGTAGTTCTGCAAATTGCAAAATCATTATCATAGAATCAAAGAGTGCTTTGGGTTGGAAGGGACCTTAAAGATGATCTAGTTCCAACAGCACTGCTATGGGCAGGGATACCTCACACTAGACTGGATTACTCAAAGTTCCATCTCATCTGACCTTGAACATTTCCAGGGATGGGGCATGCTCAGCTTCCTTAGGCAACCTGTTCCAGTATCTTAGCACCCTCACAGTGAAGAACTTCTTCCTAATTTCTAATCTAAATCTACCCATTTCCAGTTTGAAGCCATGACACCTTATCCTAACACTACAAGCCCTTGTAAAAAGTCCCTCTCCAGCTTTCTTGTAGGCCCCCTTCAGATACTGGAAGGCTGCATTAAGGTTTCCCTAGAGCCTTCTCTTCTCCAAGCTAAACAACTCTCAGCCTGTCCTTGTAGGAGAGGTGTTCCAGCCCCTGATCATCTTCATGGCCCTCCTCTGGACTCTCTTGAACAGGTCCATGTCCTTGTGCTGGGGGCTCCAGAGATGTATGCAGTACTCCAGGTGGGGTCTCACAAGAGCAGAGTAGAGGGACAGAATCACCTCCCCCAACCTGCTGGCCACACTTCTTTTGATGCAGCCCAGGATCTGTTTGGCTTTCTAGGCAGCATTTGCATGCTGTTGGCTCATGTTGAGCTTTCATCAACCAACACCCCTAAGTCCTTCTCTGCAGGACAGCTCTCAACCCACTTACTGCCCAGCCTGTATTTGTGCTTGGGATTGCCCCAACCCAGGTGCAGGACCTGGCCGCTTGGTCTTGTTGAACTTCATGAGGTTGGGCCACTTCTCAATCCTGTCATTGTGTTGTTAACTGAATGCACAGTGGCCCATTTGGCATTGTTCTGGCTAAGGTTCCTTGATTCACAGGAGGGTGACTTGTGTTTTTTCTAAAGAGCATTTTGAAAAGTAAAGGCTGGTGAAAAATTTGGGGGATGAAATTGTATCTTTTCCAGGTAGTCTGCACAGGAGTTAGCTGTACATGATTCATAGTTCTGGTACAAGCATTCTGGTCAGGGGTGGGATTGATGCTTTCTTGTGAAAGCTGAGAGAATGCAATATTCTCTTTTTTTTTTTTTTTTTTTTTAATCCTAACATATGCTTTCTGAGTGCCTCTCTTCTGAGAATCTTTGACATTATGATCTACTCAGACCAACTTTTCTCTCTTTCAAGCTGTTTGTCTAAAAGTTGTGATAACCTTGATTAGTCAACACAATCTGTTCTGTTTACCAAACTGGGAAGTCTATTGAAAATTCCAGCAATGGAGAAGTTTCCTAGCTTGGGTATGTTCTTCATGCCACACTGTATGGTATTTTGATTCTTTTCTGGGCTCATAGTGTTCACTATCCATTTTAAGGTGTTTAAGTTTTGCTGTCTGGTAGTGAGTGGATTTACAAAAGTATGCTTGTCAAGGTGAAGTAGGGTAAAAGAGCAAATCCATCCTAAAATAATCATATAATTCTCCTACATATCTGCACAACTGAAACAGTCCATTTTCATTGTGACTTCTATGGCTTTTTTCCCCTGACATTTAAAAAAAAAAAAAAAAAACAAAGCTCTTCTGGAGTCTCTGTGCATTAAGGGCAAGATAAATTGTTTTCTTTTTTAAATTTCCTGCCATTTCATGCTTCTGTCAGGACTTTTCCAGGAGAAAGGAGAGATCAGTATTCAGTTGTTTGGGAAAAGAAGACTCAGTTACAGACATTTAAACAAGACCAAAATAAACAGCTCAATTGGTCACACGAGGAAAGCAGGAAGCCAGAGTCATCCTCTCCTTCCCTCATATGTCATGCAAGTGACACCAAATATCTGATTACTCTTTTTCTCTTAGCTTGTCTCTTTGTTTAGCTTTGTAGTTTCTATTAATAGCATCCAAAATGGATGCTGTGCAAGGCAGGCCCACAATGCATGAAGGCAGATGTTCTGCCATGGGAGTGGAGGAAAAGGGTCTCAAGTGCAACCGTTTCTCCAGCATTAGAGAATTGGCTGTGTAACAAAGGAAAGATGGGTAGGATGACTGGCTGTGCAGTGGCTATGGGCTCTGGATAGTCTACAGATTGCACTCAACCATCAGAATTGTCTCCCATAATGTTGGAAAACTATATGTTTTATGTTCAATTCTGCTAGAAAAGATTAATCTTCAGACAATAAATGGACCTGTGAATTCTCTCTGGGTGTCAGGCTGATATGTGGCTTTCAAACTTCTGAAGTTTTCAGCTCTTACTTGCTGACCTGCCTTCAACAGACTAATAACTTTGGGACCCTGAAGAGAACAATCATATAGGAAGCTATTTAATGATCTACTTCCTGCAGAAAATGCTTAATGAGTGAATGCATTTAAGTATCAGTCTGCTCTTTAGACCTAAATATTGTTAATGTAGGGTAAAAAGAAATCTTAGTGAAGTATCTGTTCTTGTACACCAGCATGAAGTTTCACCCCAAAAACTCCTTTAGTTAGGTGAGAGACAGCAGGCCAAGAGAAGACACTTAAAGCTCTTTAAAATAGTCAAGTCTGTGTTTTAGTATTTTCTAGTACTTGAATACCATGGCAACAAGAGCTTTAATGCTTGAGATAATTGGGGACAGAATTCACATGCTTCGTTAGGAGGAGGCAAGAGTCCTTTGACAGTTTTGGTCTGCAAATCTGAGGCGGTCATGGGTGCTTGTCAAAGAGAATTCTTCTCCTCATATCTGACCCTCCCAAGTTACTAGCCAACAACCAAAGCAGTTTGCAGTGCCTCGTCCTTTCTAGCAGATTCCAGTATCTGTGTGGGGTACAACCTGTTGAAATGCATCCTAACTAAAGCTGATGTGTCTGTGAAAATATTTGCTGGGCTACACAGGCCACAATCATGGTTCAGACAAGATCTAAAATGATGTTTTTTAAAATTAAAACATCAAGTTCCAGTCAAGCAGCAGAGCTGAAAGTGTAGCTAGCTGAGAAGGCATCTCTTCATACTCAGACCACGCAGAAAATCATGAGCAGCCCATCCCAATCCCAGAGCCAGCTACATAAATGTTATTGATAATGAGACATGCAGTTTATTGCTTGCTCTTGAAAGGGATCATACATTATAAGTAGGAAGATGAGCAAGGACATGCTGACATTTTGGGATTGGGATTAAGTTACATCATAATGAAAATTTTTTAGAATTGGGACAATCTCCTCATGACCTCTTGCTGGCAATATGAGGGACATGGCTCCCTGAGTAAGGAGTAAAACATTGCTTTTGGTGATTGATTGTTTTTACATGAGGATGTTCGAAGACCCTCAGATGCTTTAATCAAGTTGTTGCTCAAGTGTAGCCTTCCTCTGGACACAGGTGACATTCCTATCTTGAAGGTGGCAGTGCTTTTACAATACTGTGCCTGTGGCACATATATTGGTTTAACACTCTGTATTATTAAAATAGTGGCACTCATTTCTCCCATTTATTTTTTCTAAAATACATAATTTACCCCTTTCTTATCTTAACAGCACTCAAAAAGAAAAGAAACTGCAAATGAGGTGTTGCCCTCTGTGGGTAATCTTCACCATACCTCTCTCCCATTCTGCTTCCTCCTTATAATCCTCAAGTGAAGATGAGTAGCCTGCTGCGAATATGACTTCTCTGACTAGTGTCATTGCCTCCCACCAGTCTGAGTGGGTGTCCTTCACTGATGAGCTGCTCCTCCCTGTTAACCCACGAGGTATGCTGTCTGATTTCCTTTGAACCTTGTGATACTTTCTTTGAATTAGACCAGCTGTCATATATCTAACATCATAAAGCTTGTCTTCTAAGTGGGAGCAGTATGTGTAGAGATTGAATTATCTCCTGCTATCCCTAGGTAATAGAAGAATTTGGGCTAAAAATGTAAAATGCTCTCCTAAAGTGAGATTTCATTAGCAAAGTTGTATTAGATGGTTTGGCTCTGTCCTTCAAGATATAAGGCAGTACCCAACTGACCATGGAGAAAATCTCATATATTATAATTGAGTGCAAAACTATGCTCTTAGTCTAAAAACTACATTAGGTGAAGACAAATTTTCTACCTACGTTTAATGACACACTTTAGATATTTTAATAAAAAACAATTAAGTAATGATGAATTCTGACAGACTTTCTGTTTTGTTTCTACCTTAGGTAGCACTAAGGAGCCTTTGAAGAAATGCTTTTCTTCCTCAGATACTTCCTCAGAAGAGAACCACAATGCAGTTGGTGAATTTCAAGACCTCTCCCACACGGAACTACAAGATGCATCTGACCAATCCAAGGTGGATTCTGCTGCACTTGGGAACCATGTTTGTCCCAGTGCTGATCTGTCATCATCCATCAGTGCTTGGGTTCAGTTTGAAGATTCACCATGGACTAGTGCTCCATCGACCCACCCACAAGCAGGTGAGGCAAATGCATGAAAAGATTCATTACAATAACTTAACAGAATACAGTGAGAGCATACAGGATTTTTTCCATGCCCTTTGATTTCTCAGAGGTTGGACTTTGACTAGTTTGTACTGTATTTTAACACAGTGTTATCAGAGTTTCAGAAAGGGCTGATCATTTCATTCTGTGTTGAATTAGCAGTATTTTCTCATTATAAACAAAATTAAAAGCTCCTGTGATTCATTCCACCCATGTCTTGACCCTGTATACTGCCAAAATGCATTCATGGGAAAACAGCAGAGTGCTACTTCCAGTAGTGATATTTTTTATGTATGGGTATGAACAGCCATCTAAAAAGTCTGAGCTGTATTTGCTTCTGTAATATGGAACTGTACGAGCAGCGATGGCTGTCCTCTGTGGTTGTAGTCGTTATCTGTGCATAGCCGTCATACGGTTTTTGCCAGAAGGTTGGTGAGACCAAAAATTAGTATGCCAGTTCCCATCAGTACTTTCTGCTATCTTTTGATGCTTTGTAGCATCTGGAGAATTAAAAAAACAACCCAAGTTGACCCTAATTCCAGGACTGCATGTACTTTTCTTTAAATGTAAAAGTTCTTTCTGACATACTCTAAACATGCGTGCAAAGCCTCTGGCTTGCCTCCTCAGCTTATGTGAGCTTGTCTGGCTATAGAAGCTTCAACCTTTTCGGTATGAACAGACTTCTGTCCCTCCTCACAGGAGGCTGTGGAGTAATTGTCAGAGAAAACATTAGTTTATTTTTTCATGCTTAAATTGAGATTCTCAATAATCCCACTTCATTACTGCAAGTTATTAAAGTAGTTTAAAGAGTCCATCAAATACTCTCTGTGACGTGAATAATATGTCTGTCAGAAGATTTGGCTTGGCAACTTTGGGTTGAGTTTTGGGTAAAACCCAACAGTTTTCCATTTCATCTTTTTACGGGTGCTCCAGACTAGTCTGAAACAGTGGGTGAACCTTTGTGCAAGAGAAATGGGTGAATCTTCAGGCACAGAGAAGTTTCTGTGAAGCTTTGCCTCAGACCATGTTATCTTTATATTTATTAGTTGATTATTCTTCTTAGTTGCAAATACTTACTGATTCTGGTGATGAGGAGAGAAAGATTATTACCCATAACTGTAAATCTGTAAAACTGAGGTGCTCTATCTCTCCATTATTTAGTTTCATGGCTAGGTGATCCTCACTCTTACTCATACAGCTGCATACTTTTTCAAACAGAGCTGTTGGTTGCTCTGTCACCATATTTCCTTTGTAATGTTTTCTTGTCCTTGTTGACTGGAAAGCTCTAAGTGCACCTACTTATGAAATAATTAAAAATAAATTATTTGCTCAGCCTAAAGCTAATCACAACAAAGAAACTTCCATAAAACTAATTTCATGGTATATTACATGATTTCCTGTTCTTAAAGCGATGCTGGCCAGACTTAAGGTATGTGCTTAGCAAAATCACTGCCTCTTGGTTTGTGTTTTCAGCCACAGGGGTCACTAGGTTGTAGGCAGAGGTCTAGGATATCCAGAAGAGGTGATCAGAGAATACTTTCCAAAAGCAATGCTCTTTTGAGGAAAGATTTGTGCTCCTGTAAAGGCTTGTTGTAAGTAATCTCTGCCACTGGGGTGGTATTCACACACTAACTTTTAGCATCTGAGTGACATGCATGGAGGAGCATGGTTCCCCTGGCAGTCACATCAGGATGTGCTCCATGTAATCTTTGTGTGGGAGGTTTTGTTCTTTAACTGTGTAGGAACCCTAAGGAGGTGACATGGATATTTTAAAATTCTTATTTATGAGCTAGTCCCACTCCTCTTCTGGACCCTGTATTATCAATGGCCAGACTAATGCAGCTGACAGCCTCTTAAGGGGAAGGTCATGGGACAGAAGAGATGACAGCTCTTTGTCTCTGGCCCTCTACCCTGAGCGGTATTTCACAGCAAGAGGTAGGATAAACTTCAGCCTTGTTGTTCTCAATTAATCTGCAGGTCACGTCTTTTTTTCTATGGGCAGCAGCAAAGCTGGAGACTTAGTGTTATAACCATGATTCGCTGACACACTCAGTGGAAAGTCCATGGTGACAGCAATTATTCATTACCAGCAGTGAACAGCCTGCGTAATAACAATAGCAAATAACCGGATGGGGGGAGGAGTATAAAGGCCAAATATGGACAGACAAATCGATGTGAGAAGGATGGAGATGTTTGAAGTGTTTCTCCTGTGCAGGCAGCTGTGAAGAGCAACATCCTGAAGGCGCAGCATCTTAGGCTTCATTCCTGTCTGGGCTCCAGTGCTGTTAGGAAATTGTCTGTCTGTCAATGATGAAGCAGCTGCATGGCTAAGTGATGGCTAGGCTGCCTGGAAACACATTGTGAAAAGGGCTTGCAAAGTGGCATTTGTCGTGCAGTGAGAGCAGAAAGGATGGGCCCTAGGAATGGGAGATGCTGTCTTACTCTGACCTTAGGGATATGGTATTTTTGCACGTTCCCCTGAAAGCATATCTTTGTCCAAAAGTGCTCACAGCCTAAAAACCAAGTAATTTAAAGACTACCGCCATGTAGTTGTTATCTTACAGGTAATATTTTTTAAAAGAAAACCAAGGCTAATGCTGAACCCTTGTTCTGGGAAAAGTGAAGGCATTACTGGGGGAGCAGAAATTAGGGGACAGATAGCAAGAATCAAATGAAAACACAGGCAAGAAACTTTAAAGGTGAGAAGAAAGGTATATACTGAGATATAGACATGAAAAGCACCCATTGTGACCCTCATAGTAGAAATTATCTTTATTTAGGACATTCTTGTAAACCCTTCATTCTACTAGGTTCAGGCAGAATATGTGCTATGCAAAATCTTTCTTTAAAAATGTTTCTCCTTTTCAAGTTTATGCATAGATAACTGACAGCTACCAAGTCACATGGATTTCTCCCTGGGAAGATTTCCCCCTCACTTCCTTGAGTGAGGCCACAAAAATATTTAGTCACCGAAATGATGCATTGTGGTGCCTCTTCCCCATTTTCCTTTTGCTGGGAAAAGAAGTAATCTTATTTTTCTCATAGTTACTATCACGCTAGTCAAACTGATACTGTAAAAGTGAAAAATGAGATTTTTTTTTTTTTTTAGGCTCACCCAAATGTTCCTATCACGAATGTTACATAATCTGTAAATGATCAGAGCCAGAAGGTGACATAACATTTGCATTTGTTACACAATGGCCCTTCAGCTCACAATCTCATACTCTATCGGTGTTAGCTGCACTCTTGTATTCAATGAGGTATTCAGCAAAGCACCAAAATTAGAGCGAGGCAAAATCTGTTACATCGTCTTACACCACATCCCCACCCTGTTTCTTCCCAAGAGCTTTGTCTGGTTTTAAATGGCTCAAGTAACTTGGACTCCGACCATCTCCCTTGAAAGGCTATCCCACAGCAAAGCACATCTCAGTTAAACTATTTCGTGCTGTACTGTCTGAAAATAGGAAATACCTGCAAGACGAGATCAGCAGTTGAGAGCAAGAAAAACTGTGATGCTGTCCTGAAACCAGAAAAATCTGAGTACTTATGTGATAGGAAATGATGCTAACAAGGTTGATTGTAATACAGTGTAGGGATCAAAGAATGACTGCCCAAAACATCAGAGAGAAATTAATATATAAAGGTAAATCTGCATATTAATAGTCAATCCATTGTATTAGGAACAAACAGGTCAAGAAAAGTCAAATGCATATGGAAGGAAACATTTTTCTATTTGGAAAGCAATGAGTTATTTTCAGTATCCTATGCGTGCTGCTTGATTTGGATGTTAGGGACAGTTCTGGCACTGGTCTTGCAACATAACTTGATTTCTGAGAAATTCCTGCAACTGAAAGGCCATGACTCTGCATCTATTGACATTAGAGACCAAATTCCAGACTTCTAGGAAGAAACCTCTAGCTCATTTTGGAATTTGGTTTCAGCTCTTCCAGTAATCTGGAGAGCAGCAGGAGTATCTGAAGAGGGACCTAGGCATATGTAGATGTTTACTTAAGCTTGTCTTGCTTTTTGAGATTGATAGATAGTTGTTTGGCTCAGCATAGGGAAAAATGCACTTTTACTAGTTCCAAGGGTTAGTGTTGGGGAAACTAGAACACTCATAGATGGAAGTTGACTGTAATGAGATTTTAAAAAACATCTGTTGCAGAAAAGTTCTCTATGGTTATGGGTTTCCAAAGTACAAGTCTCTTTCTCTAGAAAAAAAACAAATATATTCTTCCAAAGTGGCACAATTTATCTGGAATAAAATTAATTTTCCCTTCAATAGAAGCATTCTGCAACACTATTTCAGTCAGTCTTCCTCTTAGACAAAAATTGGTTTTGGAAAGCACAAACCAAATTGACAGTTATGTGAGTTACTAAATTTTGTTTCTAAATTAGCTTATGTTTTTCATACTGCTATGAGTGACTTTAAACAAAAAAATGAAACCCTGCAAATCTAAGATCTTTTTTTATAAAATAATTTCACAATTTCTAGAGTTCCAGATGTAAAACACACTTAGAAAATAATTGGATTTTGTTACTGGTTCATGTATGAAGCTCAGCTTTTCAGCCTGTCCTCTGTGCCCAAATAAAGCACTCTGTCTGTCAAGCAATTTCAGGTGAATTTTTAAGCGTGGTTTCTCAGATGCCTGATGCCACACTTAACAAAAGGTCTGAGGGAGGGACTGGCAGATTATAATCATACACTTGTCATCTTTTCTCTACAGGCATTGAGCACAACACAGTACAGAGTTACTGGACGGAGACATGGCAAGGTTTGGTCATGTCACTCTTAGCACAATACTTGTCAATGTGTGCAGTAAGGACACACATCTTCCAACTTTCAGCTCCTCATCCTTAGGGATGACTTTACTAAGAAGCAGCTCAGTACTTAGACACACAGCTCTACAAATATAAATAGAATAGTGCCTGCTTACCTGAGGGTAACAATGCAGCTATATAAAATAAATTTGCATTTCTCAACTGGCAAGGCAGGAAGCACCTTTTGAATATTCCCTCTATGCACAAAGCAAGGTTTCTATAATGAGGTGGTGTCCCATTGGACCACTTGGATGAAGTATAGAGATAAATCCTTTTTAATATTAATTTGCCATTTTATTCCAAAGTATCTGTCAACCTAATAAGGGTTGTTTATATATTACATGCTGAGAAGAGAACTTCTGTGTTAGTAGTTGTTCTGTAGCTTCAAGATTTGGGATGTGTTGAGATGTTTCTTAGTTTGAAAGATAAACATAGATGTGTGAACTTAGAAAACTGCCACTATTGCTGGTGTCAAATTAGAATTAGTCTCTACTGGTATACCTTTTCTTAGTTCAGGAAGATTTTTTTTTTTTTAACACATCTTTTATTTTATTTTCTCACTAGAGTCACCCATTGTTCCTAACATTTTAGTAGTACTGTCGGCAAAGAGTGTACAATACTAAGAGAATACAATACAGATTCATAGCAATGGATGTATAAGATCAGATTCTGAACTCTGAAGGGTGGTTAGGCAGGACTTAGCTGTTTGACGTGTGAGTCTGGTAAGTGAGTAGAACAGGAATTTTTTTGCCTACACTGAGCAGAAATGTTATGCAATTTATTCAGATTGGGGCACTCCATCCTGCATGTTGAGAAACAGAAGTCATTTCTATAGACATTAATAGGTCAATTTCAGTTTATTTTTCTACTCCTCCTCCCAAGTGGAGCATTCCTGAGATGACAGCTGCATTTGAGTGGGTGTCACAGATAGGGAATGTTTAATTAAATTTAATAAAACCACTTCATAAAAATCTGAAGTACTGAAAAAGCTCCCCTGTGTTGCACAACACAGATAGTCAAATCTTGTCAGCAGTGGCAGAAACGTGAAATCTTCCTGTTCTGAGAAGTCACAGCTTCTGCAGTACTTGAACAACAGGAAAACATACAGCTGCCAGACATATGGGAGCTAAGGCAGACAGATGAGTAGTGCTGGAGGGTAATGATGCCAGGCACTAGTTAAGTTCCTGTGTGTTTGTTATAAAATAACTGTGCTGCTGCGGATGTTGGAATTTTTATTTAGAGTCTTAGTACACTGATAACAGTGTGTCTTATGAAGAGTTGTGGTCTCCTGGAAGATTGCCCTGTAAGTCTTCAACTGATACCTGTTTCTTTCCTGCATCCAGTGTCTCCATCAAAAGCATGCAGCTGGACTTCCCCCTCCTCCAACTCTTCTGAGAGGCAAGTCCATGCCTTGGAGAGCAGCTGGACAACTAACTCAGAAGACACCAGCAGCCCAAGCATTGCTCCCTCCTACGCAGATCTGCAATCAATTAATACGGAGGACTTGACCAGTGGTGGAACATCTGCAGCAGATTCAGCTGGTAAGAGGAAAATCCTCAAGCTTCTGTCTCTACCTTTTTTATACTGCTCAAACTCACTGCTCAGAACTGATCTACATGAAATGGATCCAAACTAGAATAAACTCAAAGAGTAGGCAGACTGACACTTTGTTCTAGTCCAGTTCGCCAAAATCCCACTTGGATTTGGCACACCCCTCATACGTGCAGGCTCCCAAAGTAAGAGCCAAATGCAACTACATACCAGTTGGTGGACTTGTTTGGGTGAAATGTTGGAGCATTTCTGGGTTTCACGTACCGCATCAGCTTAAGCTGGTCTAAGAGCTAGTTCTTGGTATATTGTGGGAGAAGCTGGCTGCCCTTCCTGAACTTGCGTGCAGAAATTTTCTTAACTCACCAGTGTACTCGGCTGAGACACGTCCAGCTCTGCATACCCCTCTATTTCAGTGAGACACAGGTCCAGACTGCTGTTCTTTGTACCATGCTTTGCACTATTATGGTAAAGTAATGCAGCGAGTGTATGAGATGACAGAATGTGATTCAATAGCAGATTTTGATCGTTTAAGGATCCTTTATCTGACCTTATAGGGATCTATTCAGATGGCATCCTGACTGTGGAAAAACGTGCTGCATGGCATTGTAGCTCATTGCTCCTCAATTACACTCTAGATAATCTCTGAAGCAGGAGAAATAAAGCAGAGTGGTGCCACCCATGTCATGCAGAGTTGGGACGAGGAGAACTCCTGAATGACAAAGCAAACTTTAACAGAGCATAAAAAGATCTGACATGTCAGGACACAAAAAGGAAAAAAAATTACACAGCTCCAGGAGGAAGCACCTGCAGTATGTTGGAAGCTGTTCACCCCAGGCTGAGGAAGGTTAGTAGCTACCCAGTTTGGTGATGAAAATTGGTTCACTGGTGTCATGATAGCTTAGACGTATGAGGTATTTAATGTGTTTTTCCTCAGGTGGTGAATGTAACAATATGTTTGATATAAGATAAGTTTTGGGAGAATGGATTTTTTTAGCCCTACTGAGGTTGTATGCCCCTTCCATAAGAAACATATACATACATCACCTGAAAAGAGGAATATTTGATGGTTTAGTGAAACTGGGTTGGACATCAAGGCAGGTTCATAAACAGCAGCATGGTAGGTACTGGCTGGTTGCTCAAGACAAAGGATTTGTGGAGAGATAATACTTCTTTTGGATAGACACCTTTCTCTCTTCAAATAATAACAGTTACCCAAAGTCTGTCTGACCATTTATGTTTTGGAGTACTTTGCTTGTCTGTACGTTTGCGTTTGGAAACCACTGATATAAAGGTAGAATATGCAAGCTGACATTGTATGCTAGCTGTTTGGATGCCACCGTGGGCATCAGTTCTGTTCTTATGAGCTCATGTCTATTATTAGGGTGAAGTGTAAAGAGTTTTCATCTGGAGTATGTGCTCTATATTGCTGTTTTGTTGAGTTGGTATAGGCTGCCAAGGGGTGACTGTTGTCACTGAGACTGTCTCCGCATGAGCAATGGAAATGAGGCATACCCAGTTCATACATAACTTTGCATCATACAGAAAAATGAAAGGCAAAAGTGCTTCTGTATATCAGTGGTATACATATGGAATTACTTGCTATATATGGCCAAAAGAGAAGTTGATACTCAGTAAAAGATTTGTGCGCAGCCTTCTTACTCTTCTTTCTTTCCCAGTCACTCACAAACTGACATATTTATTAACAAAACAGGTACAAAAAGTCATTGCAATCACTTAATAATTTTTTAAAAGTAAAAAGTAGGTAATATAGGCAAGGCTGTGTCATTAGCTAAAGCATAAGATATACTACCTTAATGGTGATGGATCTTGAAATAAGAAGTACATTGAGTCTTTCTACCACAAGTTACGGAGTTTGCAAAAGGGCAACATGAACAAAGTGCATCTGTTTGTTCCCATTCATGGGATGCCTCACAGCCCACCCCCTGAGGTACATGCTGGCATCAGACAAAGTTTGTGGAGGTGAAGGAGATGAGGACCTGGCAGTGATGGAACTGTTGTACAGTTCTGTCTGCTTTTCTGTTGTTCGCTACGCCTTCATCCCGCCCTTAGTGCATAAGTGGCCAAAACAATGGCAAGTATAGAGATTTGCACTTGGAAAAGAACAACCCCAAGTGCCAGTACAGGTTGGGGATGATACATTGGAGAGCAGTGTAGGGGAAAGGGACCTGGGGGTTCTGGTGGACAGCAGGATGACCATGAGCCAGCAATGTGCCTTTGTGGCCAAGAAGGCAAATGGCATCCTGGGGTGTATTAGAAGGAGGGTGGCTAGTAGGTTGAGAGAAGTCCCCCTACCCCTCTACTCTACCCTGGTGAGGCCACATCTGGAATACTGTGTCCAGCTCTGGGCCCCTCAGTTCAAGGACAGGGAACTGCTTGGAAGAGTCCAGTGCAGAGCCACAAAGATGATCAAGGGAGTGGAACATCTCCTTTATGAGGAAAGACTGAGGGAGCTGGGGCTCTTTAGCTTGGAGAAGAGGAGACTGAGGGGTGACCTCATTAATGTTTATAAATATGTAAAGGGTGAGTGTCATGAGGACAGAGCCAGGCTCTTTTCAGTAATGTCCAGTGACAGGACAAGGGGCAGTGGATATAAACTGGAACATAGGAGATTCCACAAAAACATTAGAAAAAACTTTTTCACCATGAGGGTAATGGAGCACTGGAAGAGGCTGCCCAGAGAAGTTGTGGAGTGTCCTCCTCTGGAGGCTTTCAAAACCCACCTGGACACATTCCTGTATGACCTACTCTAGGTGATCCTGATCTGGCAGGGGGGTTGGACTAGATGATCTTTCTTGATCCCATCCAACCCTAACATTCTGGAATTCTGTGAAAAATGCCTGATCACTTTCTTCTCTCCTTCCTCTCTGCCCAGCTCCAGAAATTCAGTTATTCAAACATGACTTACTTCAAGCATTTGATTTGCGTTTCTCTTCTCACAAGACTGCCTGCCTTAGTCTGTAGTGGAGTTTGAAGGCTCCATAAAAGCAGTGAAATAACATGTATTTTTTCCATGAAGGAAAAGAGAGGAATCCTCATGTTCAATTTGGTCATGAAGTCACACTGACTGTTAACTAGTATCTTGGCTCCAAAATGGAGGAGAAAAAAATCAGATTCATTTCACTGTTAAAAAACCTAATGAAAATAAGAAATCAAATTTTGATCTACTTAATGATGGTAAAAATTTGGTCTATACAAGTATCTTGGGTTTAATATTGTTTCAAGCAAGGAAAACCTATTAGTGAAAAAGCGTGAACCATTCTGCACAGTGGTCAAACAGTGGATAAAATAACTGGTTTAGCCATTGTGAATTTTTATTACCTGAACAGCACAGAAGTGAGTCCAGGATACTCTCTTCCATTATTTTACCACTTGTCTTGAATTTATCCTGCATGCAAAATGCCTAAGAATCGACTCCCTGTCATAGTTCAGGGCACAGGGTTTTGCATAGGAGCAGATGCAAGCCTGAGGTGGGTCTGACTGCAGCCATACACAGGGCCAAGTCCCAGCAGTGAGAATGTACATCTCAGTTTCCAGGGCTGGTAGGCTCCAAGAAGGTGAAATTGGCTGGGAATCAACTTTCTCACAGCTGACACAGGATTTAAGTGTAAAACAGTTCCATGGGCTTGAGCTTTATCTAGCTCATGTGTTTAAGATATGAGCTGGGAAGATGGTAGAGACCTAAATGATCCCAGCCTGAGAGTTTACTCTCAGCATGAGGATTGCAGAAAGCCTCCTGACTGATGCAGTTGGGATAAGCTCAGTGACATCCTGTAAAGGCAGCAGAGCTCACAGCAGTGAGGGTAAATATTGCACTAGCAAAGCTGAAAAGGAAGATTTGATTTTCAAAGTGCAGCTAGAAGATGCTGCACTTTCTTGCCTCTGCTAGTGCACACACTGACCCCAAGAAGCCTTCTTACATTATCTTCATTTTTGTCAGCATCAGTGGCTATTTTAACCTGCAGCAGCTAGCCAATAAATTTGAGTTTAGTGATAGCAGACTGCCCATTTAATGTGGGCGTGTTTATATGGTTATAACAATAAGCACTTCACTGCAAATTAAAAATAAGAAGTTTACAATAACTAGGGTTTCACAGTGTGTGTGAAGCTGCATTTGGTGCTGGTGAAGTGAGCTGTTGCCTCAAGAGCTTCCTACCATGCATCACTGTGTTGCTCAGTTTGGATCAGTGAGCATGGAAAGAAGCGGGAAGATTTGGCAGTTGTGCTGTACTCTGCAAGTAACACAAGACATCTGTTACTGATGCAACACAAGCATTTACTCATTCTGAAGCAGAAGCCTCTCAGCTTTCAAAAAAGGCCACATATCTACAAGTCAGAGGAGCAGGGGAAAGACCTTGTAGCTATGATTATAGATCTGGAAGCACTGGGATCTTGTTCTGGGATTGTGCACAAGTACCTCAGAGCTTGTTTTGGATATCTGCATTTCACCATTCATCTCTAAAAGAACTTTTATTTATATAAATTAAAATTAAATATTGACTTGAATACAACATAAAAGTTATTATATATTATCAATGCAAATATAATAAAGTAGATAAGACATATATTTATATTGATTGTAAACAACATATTCTGCTATAAAATTAATGGAATTTGTAATAAAATCTTTCTATATTATATAATCATGCTCTCTGTGTGCGTACATATAAAAAGCTGATTTGCCTTATAGACATAAGTTCCCTGATAGCTGTTTTAGGTGTGATGTTGCTAGTTCTGTGTTTTCTGTTGTGATTTGTGTCTTAGGAGAGCTGCAGCTACACCATGTTTGATGTTGACAGCTCAGTTTGTTGACCAGTTGTTCTGTTTGGCATTCTCCTGAAGCTCTGGGACTATTAGGATACTGAGGAAATTGCTATGTTACTATTTTCTGGGAACATCTGCATGTTTGGAGATAGAAGGTTGCATTTGTGACCCCTAACTGCTCAACATCCAGAAAGTTTATAAATAGCACAAGGAATTAACTCTGAGAATGTGTTATTTTCAAAGTAAATTTCATGGTTTAAGGAGGTTCTGCTGTTTCTGTTTTAAAGTTTGGAGATGACAGTTCTAGCAAGATCAACTCCAGCTATTTCTTGAAGGTTATGGAGGGTCAGTACTAACTTCTTGAACCTTTTCTGCAGTAGTTCTCTTAGAAATAGCTTTTCTGTAACTTTAGCCAGTTAGATTCCGAGTCTGGATGTGATGATTGCAAGAATGGTGTTCTGTAGCTTTCAAACAAGCAATTTTGAACAGATTATACAGCTCTGCAGTATATTTGTACTGAATGCCAGAAAGCAGCTACAAGCTCTGAAGAGATTTCATGTTAATTAGCAGAGCAAGAGGAAAAATAACATATGCACCTTTCATCCAGAACAGCACTTCAGTTACGCTGTGTAACTATTAAAAAACTTGTTCCAGTGTCCCAGTCCCAGTCCCATGAGAAAAAGTTTGTGTGAGAGGCTGCCAAAGCCATCTGGAGAGACTGTAGAGAGGAACATTGAACCCTTGCTTCAAGGAGGAGTGGTCTCCAGAATACTATGAGCAAATAGCACTTTAAATGTGTTCTTGCATAACTCCAACCTGTGTGGGCTAAATTCAGCATAAGAGACAGGTTGGGTTGTTTGTTTGGGTTTTTTTTTTCTTTGTTGTGTCCAATACCAGCCACCAGCTAGCAATTCAGGAGTTTTACATCCTAGTTGTCATCCCATCTTTTTTTCAAGGCATTTCTAACTTGTCTAAGACTTGTGAAAGCAAGACTGGGAAGCTAAGTCTAGATAATTAATAGCAGTAAAAAAGTTTTGATGCCAAATCAGACCTGTGTACTGGAAATGAGCTCCTCTTCAACACTTCAAGTCCATTTCATGGAATCCATAGTATCTCAGTGCCCTCTGCAGCAGTGTTGAATCCTTGTCCCTGTTTTGCAGTGGGGGAATCTGCAGCTTGGTTGTGCAGGCTGGACCTAGGTGAAGTAGAAATGGTCTTTGCTGTGTAGTCTGTCAGTCTTCCTTTCTGAAGTGGCTAAAGATTGCAGGTATAAGCAATGGACCAGAGTCACTCTCTCAGTCCTTTCTTACAACAGGAAGGAAAGGCACAGAAAATCTGTCAGGAGGAAGGGGCAAATGTTAGAATGAGGAAAGAACAGGTACAACAATAGGCAAAAGTTTATATCTATCTATTTAGTAGAGAGAATTACAAAATAAGCTTGGTCTGCAGTCATCTGATTCATAGACCTTAAGGTCAGAGGGAGGACTATATCATTATCATCATCTGCTCTGGCCTCCTGCATATCTCAAGCCAGAGAACCTCACCCAGTCATTTCTGCACCAAATCCATAGCTTCAGTTTGAGATATAGCACATCCTGAGAAAATATCTCCATAATATTTTCTGTTTGACATCAACTGCAGCAAAGTTTGCCCCTGCTCAGCTATCTCCAACCCTTCATTTTTAAAAACTTCATTTTTATAAAGGACTGTCCGTTATAAGTGATAGTACTTACAGTAGAACTGAGATGTCACTGAGCTCAGCTCTCATGTTCTCAGCTGGGGCTAAATGTAGTCTCCTAACCTCAAAAGGTTTGACATCTGCCTCATCTGTGCCCCAGAAAATAACACTGATTAGTTACCTTCTCTGCTACCCTGCCTCCCAAGGGAGGGTGGTTGAAGCTGCTATAGGACTATCAGATTCTTGTTTTTTCATCAGGAACAATGATGGGTGTAGGAGGAAGGGATATGTACCGTTGCTCTCATAGCAAGAAAGGAGTTAGATGAAAGCTCAAAAGTGTCTGTTCTTACTAATTCCTTCTAGGCTGTCTTATCCTGCTTACTCCTGTGAATTAATCAGGCTTGCTCCTCCACGTTCCAAGAACACCAGGTCTAAGAAGGGGCAAAGTGTGAAAGTAGAAAGTGGTAACAAGAAAGAAATAGGTCTGATTTTAATTATTATAGGTCTGATTTTAATTATTGCTTAGAATTTTTTTATTAAAAACATTTTAATTTTTTTAAGCATATATATTAAAAAAAAAAAAATTATTTTGCTGTTTGAGTGTTTCCTTGCCTGCATTCCAGCATAGAATCAGTTCTGATCTCATCTATATCATTGGCCCTGTGCTGCAGACAGCTAAAGGAGCATTTCATGGCTATTCTGAAGTGCAGGCTACAGCAACTGTGGATTTATAGCAAGGTTATGCTTCATTAGAAAAAAGATAGGTGCTGAGCCTAATTGGTGTTCTTGAAGAATTTCACTCTTTCCATGCCTATTCACTGATGATTTTATGCCAGATAAGCTGAAAGGAAAGTGGACAAAAATCCAGGTCCAGTCATGGGACTGACCTGCTGATTTCCCTTTATGTAGGCAATATCCCAAGAGAATAAATGTGGGTAGATGCTTTGTAGTTTATCTCATGCAAGCGAGGCAGACCAGCCTCACTGGTATGAAGCCCTCTATTTGTGTTTGTAAGAGTGTGATTCCTCAGTCACAGTGTTTACATTGGCTCCAGTTGCTCTCTAATGCAGTGCAGAAAGCCACATGCCTATGTGATAAGCCAGAGAAGTTCAGTAAGAGGTTTTGCAGCTGCACAGGACATTTCAGTTTGAAGCTTAATTGAGATGGAACACTTAAGTGCAGCAGCTCTCTGTAATTGCTGTACTGAAAGAGGAAAGACTGTGTTTGTTTGGAGCAATTTTGCAGGGTGCTAAATAGCTTCTGAACTTAGAGCTCCTGGGAGGGAAGAGCACCAGGCCATCTCCCCACATCCATCTCTTTTGAAGTGGAAAACATGAGCAGCAATCTTCAGCAGTGTTACCTCACCTTTAGCATTCAATTTGTGGCAGCATGCTGCTGTACCACTGACAGGAGGTGAAAATGGCACTGTGGCAATAAAGTAGCAGCGGTGCAGCACTGTCCTAGCTTCATGTTACCCAATGATCTAGCTGGTGCCCAATGGGGCTGGCTGCACCTCAGCAGGGGAACCCACTTCTTCACCTCTTGGACAGCAGCAGGATTCACTGTGTGGAGAAATCACCCACCTGGTAACTTGCATTTTTCACCATCAACATTACATGGCAGAGAAGTAAGCAAGGCTTCAGGAGTAGTACTAATTAACAGGAGCTATAAACCATTTCGTGTTCTCTTCATTAGAGATCCCAGCTCTATAAGGAATTTCCTGTCTGAATATGAAGGGGCTGAATAGAATTGGCAATGTAACAGCAGGTAGAAAGGCTAGCAGGAACAGACAGCAAGTAAGAATGAGAAATTTCACAATGCCCAAATGCAAGGATAATCTTGTTTCTTCCTTACTGTGATATAATCTGAAACCTAAAAAAGGCTCAGGGAATCACTGGACTACACAGCACAGGATTTGGAAAAGTGATGATTAATGCCTTTAGGGGGATCAGTTATAGGGTCATATTTTCAAAGAACAGTGTGAGATAAAATGGGAAGAGGGTTTGTTAAGAAGAATATAGGAATTATTTAAGCAAAACCTTCAGCTTCTATGTTAAGTGTTTTGTGTGCTCCCTTAGAAACTTTTTGAGATTATTTTTAATGTCCATTTTTATCAAAACTTCCACCTCATTTATTCTATTTGGCCCCAATGTTAGGGGAAAACTTTCTGCTTTTTCAAGCCAGAAATGAACAGAGCTGGGGAAGAGTACTGCGGGGAGATTGCTGATGTATGCCTTTAGTTCAATATCTCTATTTTCTAGCTGATCTACCTTCGATCAAACTACATATGGCTGGAGCACAGCTATGACATGAATGTTGCATAATGAGCTTGCTCCTCTGTTATTAGAAGCAATTTGGTTTAATTATCTTTATGTTTGACAGATGAAACCAAAATTGTCTGCCTAATCTTTGAACAGATAAAAACTGGCATTTGCATTATGGCTGTGCTCATTACATGAGAGAAAGGGGAGACTTCATGCTAGTTTCTTCACTCTAATCTTGGCTACCAAGAATGAGAATTGTGATCCTAGATTTTGTGGTTTGGATGCCAGTCCAATTTACTTATCATTAACTTAATAGTGGTAGTAAATCTCGTGGAGACTGATTTGAACTAATCACTTAGGATTCAATTTTTTAAAAATATTTAAAGTGCTCAGAACCTTTTGTGAAGGAGTCCAGATCTGGGCTTGGCACTTAAAACTGCTTCCAAAATACTCAGGTCCCAGCTATTCCTATTATGGCACAGCAGAATTTTCAAATAGCTGCAGCTCAGCATGCTCCACTCCAAATCTAGCCATTTAGTTTACTGCCTAAAAGGAGATTAGACATGTTGTCAACATATGGTCCTGTAGCTCTGTGTCCTCTACAGGCTTTGTAGAAATTATGACATTTGAGTGTAGATCTCAGTCATCAATTTATGGAAGCTGGTATATTTTCATGTGTAGACACCTTAGAAAGCTTTAAACATGATTCACTTGAGATTATAGGAATGGAAGCTATTCCCCAGGACACTGGTATAAGTGTATTCATCACCATTTCCTATCCATGTGTTCCTGTGCCAATATTGTCTTTCAAGTAGCTTTTTGCTCTCTCCAGTGTAAGTCCTTTAGTATATTTATACAGTGTAATTATATCTCTCTGTTTTCATTTGCTCAACTGAATGAGACGAGCACTTTAGTATTCTAGTTCTCCATTCTCCTAGCAACCCCTTCTTGGCTACTCTTCCTTTATGAATTATTATTTCTTGGATGTGGTGATCAAAACTGCACATAGACTGAGGTCTCACCATGGCTTTATACCAAGATACTACTATTTCCCCATCTTCTGGAATTTTTTCTTTTATATATCCCAGGATCTTACTTCCTTTTGTGATAGTGCATCTGGCATGTACCCTCTCACTATATTCAGATTGACTATATCCTAGATCACTTTCTCTCATACATAATGTATGTGTCCTTAAATGCCTGATTGGGATCTTTATATTGTTTATTACATTTCATCTCATTTTGGTTACTCCAGTCCTCAAGAGGAACCACTTCTTTTGGTATAATGTTCAAAGCTTCCTTTACATACCCTGTTCCTCCTAATAGTGTGCATTCAGCAAATACCATTAGCATGCTCATTTCTGTGCCATGATCATTATTTAAAAATAGAGATAAACTTAGTCTTATTCATGTAGTCTTTATCAAGAAATTCTACTTGTAGCTGCTCTAATGTAATATTTCTCTTAAAACTCAATGGCTCTCTTCTGTTTAGTTTGGTTTGGTTTTTACTTCTGTCTTAATACTGGTATCAGTCTCCATTTAAACTCCTTCCAGATGGCACCACATTAAATGTTTCTTCTAGAAACAATTTTTTGTCTAGAAAATCTGTTGTCAATGAAACCTGTTAGGTTTGTGTGGAACAAGCTATGTCTTTTAAAGCTAGCTTCGATCTCCTTTATCTTATGCTCTTCACTTTTTCCTTCTAAAGTCTTACATACTATTGTGGTCAGACTTCAGCCTTGTATTTTCTGAAGTAATTTTTACCCCATATAAATATTGTTCCTATACATGCTCTTTAATTGTATGGTACCATCCTCATCTGAACCAATTCCTTTCAATTCCCTGTGATGAAAGCTATAACCACATGTCAATTCTTTCAAAGTTTAGGAAGGGAGCTTATTAGACTTCCTCATCTGAGCACACGAACCTCTCCAAAATGTTTTCTTACCTCGTTAATGTTAATTACCATTTCCACTCCCTCCTTTTGGTTATCTAGCCTGCCTCCTGTGCCCTTTTCCCTATGCTCTGCATCATCATTCTTATTAAAGAGCAGGGGCAAAGTATTCGTTAGCTTTGGCACAATGTCTAGATGTGTTAATGTTTAATTATCACCGCAGCCCCACTTCCTTCCTCTTTAAAGCAAATCGCATATATAGCTCCAGTATGTAACATTGCCACCAAAGATTATTTCCAAGAAAGGTAGGGCTCACAGATACAGACCCTTCCAGGTTAACTAGTCCTGTATTGGCTTTATTGAGCTTTTATCTTCAGTAAGAGTTCTAGTTATAGGAGAGAATTAAACAGCAAGACTGACAAAATAAGTAATCTCTGTAACAAAAATATCCCTCATTTTGGTGGCTTAAGCATCAGAGATGAAGCAAAACCTGCTTTGAAAATCAAAGGATTATGTCAGGACCCCTTTTTTGTCAAATTTATGTGCTGATTAGTGCATGCATGACTAAACTAATATTGGGGAGTGAAGGGAAAAAATTAATCTTCAGCATTTGTATTAGTGCAGTGGCACATCCACATTACCATATACTGTGCACACTGGTCAGGTGAGGAACATGAGCTGTAGGTGGGCAGGGGCATCCAATGGTGAGGAGAGGGGGTCCCCGTAGATGAGGTGACTTGATGTGCAAGGGAGTTGTGGATGTGGTCAGGAGTCCCTTGCCACTCTTGCTCTACTAAGAAGTGGAACTTCTGCCCTCCTTGAGGCCTCCTGCTTTACTATGCCTGAGGATACAGGAGCTCTCTTCACAATATCCCATACTTGGCTCCTCATGGTGGAGGGTGGGAGCAGGAGAGGACTTGGGGCCAGGGTCCATTTCTGCTGCAGGGAGGGAAGAAGCAAGGCTAAGAAAGAGCAGGATCTGGATGCTTTCTGGTCCTCCTGCTGTTACATGTGTGGGAACTGTTGTCTGCAGGAGAACCTCCCACACCCTTGGCAGGACTGGGAAAAGGACCAAAGGGCTGTGGGAGGCAGGAAACAGCTGTTAGAGGCAGAGCAGACAATCTCCATCTCTGGCACAGGTTGGCCAGCCCTCTGCCACACCTGGCAGTCCAGTACCATTGGCTGCTTTGCTTTTTGCTTTTATTGGCTTTACATATGCATACACAAACTTGCACGCTGGCACTCAGAAGAGGCATAAACATGCTGAGCATAGCCTGTATGATTGTGACCTCTGTGGGTGCAACTGCCTCTAGCAGTCTCCTCTCTGGCTGAAATCTCAAATGCTATCCATGGCAAGAAGGTGGGTGCCTGTAATAGACACCTTCTGGCTCCAGCCCTAGGGCTTGTTGCTCATTTTCACAACCATGGTAATTACAGAGTACACTGTTTCTTGAAACATCCTAAGGTAGATTTTGGAGCAAGGGAATAATTTAATGTGTGAACAACATGAAAAGATAAGTTAACACTTAAGAGTCTTCAGTGCTCCATACCAAAAGTGAGAAGTGTAGGACAAGGGAAGATCAGTGGTTACTACAAAAGGTAACTCATAATATAAAATTAACATGTTGAATTAGGTTTCAGCAAGTACCTGTTTTGATTATTATCTGAGATGCAGATAAGGTGTGAGCTTAGACTTGCCACTTTTCCAAGTTTCAAGTTATGTTAAAACAGACCTTTCTGGCAACATGGAGAGGATGGCTCTACACAGCAACAATGACGTGGTTGGAGGGAGCAGGGTGGATCTTTAAATCTTTTCGAAACGTGGGGTATGTACCATACTGTCATTAACTGCAGACATCTGATAGTAGTTAAAATAACCTCTACAACTCTGTCTCTACACAATGAATAGGTACCTAGCACAGGCAGCTGCCAAGCATTAGGCCATTTTCCATATGCTTTTTTAAAGTATGTCCTGAATTTAAAATGAATCATCTTTCCCTGAAAATGTTTTATGTGGTTGAATAATGGTGAGCATGGTGCTGAGATATACATGTTCTTACATGAAATATGAGATAAGAACAGTGTCAGTTTTGAATGAAGTGATATAAAGTCATGTTCTTGCATAAGCACCAGGAATATTCTTGATTCTCTTCACCAGAACAAACAGCCTGGTCCTCCCCCTGAGAAACCCAACAGAAATGTTTATTTAGTGCAAAAAGCCAAAAGGATTTCTGTGTGGCTGTGCCTGCTGTGTTCTGCCTCCACTAAAGATGCAATTGTACACTTTGTAGTAGGCATGAGTCTTCAGGAGGGATGGGACTGGAAAGGGAGCACATGCCAGCACACAGGATAAAGAAAGGCATGTGGTCCATCCAACAGAGCAGACAACTGGAGGGTGTTAGTGCATTTGACACGCCAGCCAGTGTGGCAGCTTCACTGCTTTGCTGCACTTCAGGGCAGCACAGTGCTGTCTCCAGAACAGCAAGTTGGCTGAGCAAGTGGGACACGAGGTTGGCCCAGGGTGTGTTGCTGTGCCTCCTCTGTGGTAGGCCCTTCATCAGCCAGCCAGAATTAGGATCCGGGTGGGAAAGCTTACACAAGAGAAGTAGGGAGGCTTTACTTTCATGAACCTGTCACTCCGCCTCCCCTGGATTGATTTGTTTGTTCAAGCTTGGTTGCCTCCAGCAACACATTATTAGCTTGAACTATGGTGTATCCTGGGAGACCTGCAGTATTCTCTGCAAACCTTTTGAATTCTTCCTCTCTGAGGAGGGAGAGACACAAAAGCATTTCACTCTGTTGACGCAAGTTGCATGTACATTGTTCCACTTCTTTGAATGCTGGTGTGGCTCTTTGGCAAATATTGTAACTGGACTCCACAGTCTTCATCTCACTTCTTCGTCTCACTTGGTAGAATATACTTTACTTGGTAAAGCCACCAACCTGCTCTGCTTTAAAGGCTATATTTGAAACTACGCTTAGCTGAGAAGGTTTCATAGGGGCTGTGCACTTGCTATCTCTGTACACACAGGTCACTCCTTGCTTATGGTAGACCTCAGGCTTTCAGGGTTTTTCCTTAAGGTAAATACAGGTTATGTCATTCATGAGCACCTTTCTGCTTGGTTTAGCATGGCTACAAAAGCAGAGAAAACACAGTGACACAGATTAGCAACATGGACGTGTACGCAGGGCTCTGCTAAGATTATACATCTGTGCTAAAATTTCTGCCACTGCAAATTCTTCAGATATAAACAAATATTAGGAGAGCCCTGCAGGTGTGCTTTCCAGCTGTGCTTGGTTTGAAATTACAGGACTCAATGATTTTCCTCAGAAATCTCCTTCAGCTCCTTTGGCTGTTCTGTGTTGTGGGTGTGCAGGGACCATCCCATATGTCATAGCATAGTTAAAACATCATGAAAAGCACTTGATTTCCTGACTAATCACATATGTGTCCAGAGATGGACAGCATCAGATGAGCTGATCTCCCATAGAGGTCAAGGCAGGTTAGCTAAAAGATGTCAGTGCTTCAGTAGTTAAGGCATCAACACCAGATGGCATCTTGGTAACTGAGCAGAGTTAGAATCAAGGTACATGAGTGTTCCCATGAGAGAGATGCTGATGGTAATGCGGTGCTATGGGGAGGGCAAGGGGGTTAAGGAAATACAGGGAAGGTATCTGGAGTGTTATCTGCTTTGGCCATGAAGTTTAGTTAGCAAGAGACTTCAATGCTGAAGATCTGTGTAGTTTTTTCCAGATTCTCACATTAAGGCTGTGTGCATTTCGCAGGAGGATTGCAGTGAAGGCTGCAGTACCCAGCTGATTTCTAGAGGCAGTAAATGCAGAGAAGTGGGCATGCTCACAGCCATGGACCCTGTCCTGCAAGGCTGCCCTGTACCTGTGAGGAGTTGGTGGCTTCCTGCAGCTCAGGCTTCAGCTCTGCCCTCCACCACCCCTCCAAGCTGCTCCTGGCCTGACAGGGGGCTGGGGCCCTGCTGGTAGAAAAGGGTTAGCTGTACTCTGTTGGGATGGACAGTCCAGCTGCAGCCACAGAACAAAACCGTTTTGTCTTGTATTCTGAAGAACCCAAACCTGAACTAATGGAGCAAACAGGTGTGAAGGGAGAAATGTTTTGCTTGAGCCAGTAGCTCTTTTTCTGCTGGATTAAAGGAAAAGCAGGTCAGTAGGAATCAACACATCCTTCACCCCCCCCCCCAGATGACAAGAAGAGGAGTTGCTATTCATTGAGCAAAGGCACTTGACCTCATCCTGTTAATTCCTGGAGCTTGCTTCCAAGGAGATCTCAAGTCAAACAGCATGGGACCAGGTCCCATCAGGCTTCTCCTCCTGAACCTGGAAACCTAGTTCAGGCACCTCTTGTTTTATTTTTCTGGGGAAGAAGTGAGGAGGAAGGAAATATGAGGACAGATGGCTAGACTATCATTTGTCTGCACTTGAATTCTTTCTTACTATATTAAATAGTGAGTAGCATTAATCCATGTGCGTACAGAAAATACATACATACATTAATCCATGTCCATACAGAAAAGTTTCAAGGTGGCTCTTGAGCCTCTTGGCTGACAGTACTTTCTGAAGAAAAAAGGGAGCCAGTAAAGGCTTCCCAGTGACAGGGAGCTCTGTCTCAGATGTAATAATAGTAAATTATACTACCTTCTTATGTGTTCTTGCAATTTTAAGGAAAAAGAGCTATTTTTCACTTCCTTATCTTTGTACACTTCTAGAAAGACTGTAGTCCTTCTCAGAGGTGACTGTTATTTCACCATATGAAGCTTATACTTTGTTTAGTGAAGTCCATGTAGTGCTCTGGGATCATTTTGGTTGGAAAGTGGCATATTGTATGTAGATAAGACCGTAAGTGAGAGCATTAATTTCCTTCAAATTACTAGCCCTATGTGTTTACTAGATTTTAATAAGGTACTCAATACATTTTCCAAACAGCCCAATGACCTGTCTGTTGTACAAACTACACAGAAACACCTATTGACCAAAGCCAGGTAAAACTTCCACCAGTCTGGGCTTCATTCAAATTTATAGTGTTGTCCAGGATTTTTTTTGCTATGTTATGTGATTTTTGTACCACTGTGATGTAGAGAGATTGTGGAGATAAAACTTGGCCTTCAGTTGCAGAAAGCTCTAAAATCCATCAGCTAGCTCTAAGAAATGCTCTTTTATCCACAAGGTTCCTTCTCCTTTCCTCTACCTCAGGATTTTCTCTCTTCCTGTCTATTTTTCCTCTTCTGGGTATTGCACTACTTCTGTTATTTTCCAATTTAAAATAACTTAAATGCTTAAGAAAGATGATGCAAGAGGCTTTAACTTGTTCTTAGGGGATGAACCTGCTGCATCTTGCCTGCTGGCAGTGAAGGTAAAATGAGTAAAGGGATTGTCACCTCCCTTTACTTGTCGAAAGGCCCCTCTGCTTGCAAAAGAATTTCTTTGTATTCTGCCTAAGATCTAAAATCGCTGTTCAGTGACTGGATAATTACAGTTGCCCTGTTGCAAAGTAATGAAGTAATGTCACTCTGAGAAAATAGATACCAGTTTTAGCAGTATCTAATACTTTGCTGACATGTCCTGCAGTGTCCTTTAAATTTCATCTGTGATGGATGGTAATTTTTGCACCTTACAGGAATCTGAAACAGTAGTTTTTTCTAGCTGGTTTTCTGTACTGCGCTCTAGCACTTTGACTCATGTTTCTAGATTTCTACTGTTGCATAAGATAAGTGTGTTACCTTTAAAATGCAATTTTCTGGCTGAAAATTTTATGGATAGTTTAATTTTTCATAATTCATTAAATCATTCCCCTACTCCCCCCCCAAATTTATTTCCTATTTATATTTATTTATTATTATAATTATATATTTATAATTCTATTTATATTCCTCCAACACTATGACTCCAGTCCCACTTAAATTACCATTAATTGGGAAAATGCCACTAAAGTCACTGAACAAGTTTTGGAGGAAACTGATCACAGTGCTTAGCAGTGTAATCACATATAGTGCCCTATGCAACATGCTAGAGAGCCACATAATACAGCCATATCGGCTAGATTCACACCAAACATGTCATATAACCAAAGTGAAAGTATAAATTAATTTCTTGTGCCATTTTTAATCTAATTGCATAGCAGTCATCGGGAGGTAAATATTCCTTACTGGTTTTCCTCAAAAATTTAAGAACCTAACTCTCTCTTTATATGCCTGTAGGGATTTTTTTGTTTGTTTTAAAAGCTTTCAAGACAGAAAATCACAGCTGTTTGGAAAAAGCTATATTCTGTATTTTTTCATATAAATGGAGTTGGCTTTGTGATATGTGTTTACCAGTCTCCACATTGACTGTGTGCAATCAAAAAGGAAGATGGTTGCACACAGTCAGTGGTCTATATAGTCACAGTGGTGAATATATATAGAAATATTTAAGGTCTCCAAGCTGTATGCTGAATCTACCAGGATAGTTTATTTTAAAGTAAACTTCAAATTAACACCTGTAAAAAACAGTGAACAAATGGTGAAAATAGTTGAAAAAGAACTGCTAGAATCACTAAGGCAATGAACTACAGCCATGGCATGTTCCTTGTTATCTCACTGTCCTCTGTGATGAATGACAGGACTGCTGATAATTTTCTTTATTACTAGCACTATAAGGATAAAGTAATTTTTAATTGCTGTGATGAGGTAAATTGGTGGGAACAGTGAAGATTCTCTAACATAATTTCACAGAAGTTTGAATACAAAGGCTGCCTTTATCAACTGCGTGTTTATTTTACTCAGCTTCTCATAATTTAGAATTTGGCTATGAATTTTAAAAAGCATCAAATGGAGCAGAGATTAGAAATTAGCACCCTTTGTGTCCTATTGAAAACAGAGCAACTCCTCCTCCTCAGGGACTGCAGCGTTCTTTGCTAATAAGGCTGACTGAACAAGTCTTCATTAAACTTCATGTTGCTGGGCTGGAGAATTTATCTGGCCCCATTATCCATTCAGACCATGACCTGGACAAATCAACCATGATGCCTCAGATGTGAAAAGCCTTTGTTTGGTTTCTTGTGTTCTAAACACAATTAGTAGCTCAACAGTTCATCTCCTTGGGCAAGGTAAGGTCTCACCATCCCTTGACGTAACTACTGCTCTCAAGGCAAGTCACTTTGAGCATCCTTCATGTGATTTTTAGCCAAGTAACTCCCAATCAATGGAAATGAGTGGCAGATGAAGATAAAGCTAGTTACACCCAAATGTCACATGCATTTTGTGCTGGCAACCTGCTAGGAAATGTAATAGGGAAACATTTCCTCTAAACTGGTATAAAGAAACTTGGTTATGCAATATGTCTGTCTTTAGGATGACTGAGGCTTTTATCTGCTTTCAAACACCAGAAGTTTACCACCTGTTTTTTTCAACCTGGAGCAAGTTACAATAGGTGTGACTTCTGTGTATCATGGCAGACTACACGAGTCTTTGATTAAAAATCACCTTCCACTTGAAAATAAAATTATTACAAGTAATACCAAAGAAAGCAGACAGCTTTTTGCAATGTTCATTAAAGCCTTGGGAGTTGTTTCACAAATGGGTAATTCCCTGAGCATGTCAGACTTTGCTTTATTCTAGAAGAAGGAAAGGCCAGAGTTTTAAATTGTATTTCTTCATCCTAAAACCTGAGAATGATGCATTTACTTTGGCACTGGTTTTGCCGCTTCTTTAAATTAGATCTGTGTTCCCGTTGGTGTTACTGGACTGGAGGGAGTGGTATGACTTCCATTCATTAGGGTCAGGAGTTAAGATGTCAGGTTTCCTCCCCCAGGCACTGGTAGAAGCTTTTCCCCTTTCTGTGCCTTAAAGTCACAAGGCAGTGG
Organism: Megaceryle torquata; assembly: GCA_024611175.1. Classification (NCBI taxonomy): domain Eukaryota; kingdom Metazoa; phylum Chordata; class Aves; order Coraciiformes; family Cerylidae; genus Megaceryle; species Megaceryle torquata. The sequence goes on from JANIJG010014816.1 coordinate 155,891, forward strand.
AAGCAGGCAGCAAGGGAGCCAGGGTACTCCCTCTTTCTGTGTGTCTATGCATATAATTATATAATCTTTTATGATATGTGTGTGTGCATGTATACATGCTCTTATTTGTAGATCCTTGCAGGATATCAAACAAAAATCTCAGTCATGGTTTTTTTGTTGGAGAGCCTGGGCAAGCATCAGACAAACCCAAGCAAGCAGCTGTTGAATCAGACAGGTTTTAATGATGATCCAAATACTAACTGCTATCCCACCCTTGGCTTTCTGGCCCAGCTCCATCCCTCTCTATGCACAGATCCAGGTCTCCTCAGCCCACAGCGCAAATTGCTTTGCAGCACCAGGACAAACATTTTCTGTCAAGTGGCATCCAACCAGTGTGTGAGAAAAGTAACATTCTCTGATTCTTCTGAACCAGACTCATCTTTGAGAGGGACAGAGCTGCAACTCAGAGTCAGAGAAGAATTTGGTTACATGTGATAGGAGATGAGTCCAAAGGGATCCATTTGTAACCACAGCAAGGTTAGTGTGGATTTGAGTGGCAGGCACAGTTAGGAAACCCATCTAGGGGTGAAGAACACGTGTCTGAGAGTTCCTAGCATGAAAACTGCACCAGCTGGGCAGTGGTCCGTGACCTGTGAGCTTCTCTACAGACTCTTCTCACAGACACTTAATGGCAATACACTGCTTCAACCATGTGGAAATGTGTAACAAGCAGAAACCTATCTGAGACCATGTCACATAGAACTACCAGATATTAGTGGGTTTTGCTATTCATATTTTCAGTCATGAGAAGCTGTATTTAGCTCTGACTAGTGCCTGAATTGAGTCGTGTGGTATACAGCTGGGAATTACCTGGCTTCCAGTTAATCTTTCCCCGCAATGTATCTTTATGACTTTAAATATTACTGTGCTTTTTTTGCTTTGAATATATTCTGACTAAACCATTTTGTCCTGACAGGATGGTACTCCAGAAACTCATTCTGGGCCACTGAGCTTTAATTTCTCAATCTTTTCCTCCCAAGAAAAGGATCCTGGGATGGCTCCCGTTCCAAAGTCACTGGTTGTAAGATAAATTATAAACATAAGTCAAATGTGGCTGACTGGATTGTGTTCAGCTGATTTGTACAGACTGGGCTTGGTTCCTTCTCTCTTTCTCAACTGCTGCAGGATGAACCCAGGCCAGCAGTGACAAGATACTGCTTAAGAGCAAGTCCTTATCTGTTATCTATGCTTCAAATGCCTCAGGAAACAAGAGTTGAAACAGATTTTCATTCAGGTTTTGTGTTTTGTAAGGATGAACATGAATAAAACCTGGTGAGGTGTGATGAAAAATAGACCTTGTCATGGGTAGCTGGGAGAACTTAGGGACTCTAGCTATTTGTTCTGCAGTGTGAGCCATTAGGCTGTCAAACAGGCCCCAGCAGTAAAATCTCCACTGCTTAGCTATCTACAACAGTATCTGCCAAAGAAATGTCAAACATCAAAAGGACAATCTTGGAAGAGGTGAACTAGACACCCGGTACTGATCAGCTGGTTGTAGTTTTTTCTGCAGGGGTTGTTGGAAATGTTTTGTAGCCATACTGGTTTTGACAGGACTTCCATCAAGGTCCAAGGTGGGGTTTTGACAGACTGGACCCAAGCCGGCAATATCAGGGCAGGTAGGGTCCTTCTTTAGGATGAAGGACATGAAGCTCAAGTTGAGCTCTTGTGTAACTAAGAATAGAGTTGAACAAATGTTTCCCAAAACCAAGCAGGAGGCCTGAGTCACCAGCCTAGCAGGCACTTTGGAGTGAGTTTATCTTTCTGGTTTTTCATAAAGGCTGTTGAGAATCATTTGGGTGTTCTGCTTAGAAATATCAGCAGCACTTTAGCGCATGTATTTTTTTGGAAAGCAGGTGTTGGTTTTTTTCCACAAATCTGATTCTACTCCTAATTTGAGTTACACATTTTAAAAGTTTGGCTTTTTTCTTTAATCAGACAAAGGGTCAAGGGAACTAACACTACACGAGGTGGAAGAAACTGTTTCCTGAGAAACAAATTTGTTTCAGTATGTCCACGACATCCCAGCGCCCCATGCGGTGCTCTGTTGTGGTGGCCAGATTAATTATGGATTTAAATTGGGAACAAGAAACAAAAGAGGGAGTCTAGGGGAAGATGACTTCATCGCCCTGCTCATCTTACATTGCTGTTTCACACAAAAAAGATTGAGGCAACAGACAGAGTAGCACACAAAATTATCTACATAAAGGTTTCTGTTGGCTGAGGAGAGGAAGGATAAAACGAGAAAAGGATCGTTGTTCATCTGGAGAGTCACAAGAACAGGTCTGAGTTTTCATCTGTTCCAGCCAGCGTGTTTGTTTAAGACCAACACCTTTAAAAGTTTTTGTTCAAGCAGTTTGTCCTTGGGCTAATTTCTCCATCTCATTCTGTCTGAGCCTCAACTTGCTGCAAGCCTGGGAACTTTTAGCCTCTGTGAAACAAAACCTGCTTTTTTCCTACACTGATAGAGAGTCTTATTTGCTATATGAAGCTGTTGGAAGGTGCAGGAGGGAAGTGAGCAGTGATGACATTGCATAAGGGGCAGCTTTATGGTTGGCAGACCCAGGGGTTTTAGAAAACAAATGTTCCAGAGCTCTGCTGCTAAATCTGTAATTTCAGATGAGTGATACGGGGTCAAATTAGCAAAGGCCTAAATGGAGAGGCTGGCACAAGGGGGGACAGTATGTGGGTGCTCTTAATATTTGTGAGGGGTTTTTTTCCCCTGAGGAAAACCACTAACCACTGATTCTGCCCCTTGCCAGCCAACACAAATGTACCCCATTATTAAGGCAGTCGTGTCTTTTCTGCAGGCTGTCAGTCACCAGCTTTGCTGCATGGTAGTTTGTACCTTTCCTCCCCAAAAGACAACACACTTGTCCTTGCAGTACCTGATCACATAGTCCTGTGTTCTATCACCTTGTCCCCCCCTTCATCATTTAATTCACACTCACCATTAGACCAAAACCCACAAATCGTAGCTTGGTCTTTCCCTGTTTCTGAGCACTGCCATGCTCCACCATTCAAACCATAAAGCCATTTACCTTCTGCAGTTAATTCAGTGGGCTTTAAATTATTTCTATACCGAATGATTAGGTATAGAAATGTTTAAATGTCAGATCAATAACTTATTTGTAAGCCAGATACTTTCTGGCATGATTTCCAAATTATCCAGGTGACCTTATCTTCAAACAATCTCTTTGCTTTCCTTAATGTGTCAAAATCCTAAATAATTTTTTTTTTCCTCCATAGTAACTGCTAAGGGGAAATGAGAAGAGCCTGAGTAACCCTAGAAATGTCATGACAGAGCAGAAGGATGCTGGTTGTTTCTCAGAGGCACTGATGGATTGGCTTTGTGGTTTTCAGTCATACATCTGAACTGCTTGAGGCAGGAATGAGGGCAAGGACAGAGACAATATAGGACATTTGGGAAGACCTAGAAGTATATTTGGCAGGTGGAGCACTCTGGTGGACCTGGCTTTTTGGTGGGTAGTTTAGGTTTACTTCTTTCATTTAGCTTTTATGGGTAAGAACTTTCTGGATTGTGAAGTCTAAACCCATTCTATCACAAATGGACGTATCCTGTTATCACTGTCATAAATTTGTCTTCTTTGGTCTCTAAGAATAGGATTTTTGTGCCCTTCATTTTGCTTCTGTAAGACTGCACTAGAACCTCATACACTTTCAATGATTAGAAAAAAAAGACCTCTAATTTTTGTCCTTTAGTTTGAGAGACACAGGAAAATATTTCCAAGGAAGTGCAAAAGTAGAGATTAAAAATGATTGACTGACTTCTTTAAAATGTGGGAAATTCTTTACATTTAAAAGTTATCTCTCTGTTTACCCAATCTGGAGTAAAGCCAAAGTAGTTCACCTGAGGGGACAAAAGAAAATCCCAGTCCTAAAACCAGATGGTGTCTGAAGAGTTAACTGGACATGGTGATTCAGCTGCTGATACAGGGAGCAGCCTACTGCATTTCTTGCAAGGTGATGATCGGTTGAAATGTTTCGGGGTTTGGTTTGGTTTAGTTTTGCCCTGCAAATGGTAACTTTTAGACAAAAGAAATAAAATCCAAAACTTAGGGGTTTTGTTTGGCAGGATTTAACATGAAGTTCCACACCCATCCAGCCGGCTGCTCCCAGCCTTTCAGTGTCTCCCACCTCCTGCTTTTCTGGGTGTGCCAGATCTGAACGTAACCTGGCCATTTTTCATCTCTCTGCCCTGCCCACCCAGCGGAGGGGGGCGGGTTGGCAGGCGTCGAGCCACGGCTCCTGCCCCGGCACGCAGGGTGCATACCTCCCGCTCAGCTCCCAGCAGGCAGCCGCCGCCGAATGCAGGCAGAGACAGCCAGCCTGGCTGATCACTGCGAAACTGAAGTTATCTGAGCGCTGGGTAAGTGCAGCAAGGAGAGAATCCATTCATCTGAGCAGTCGGGACGTAGTTTTCTATCAGTGGGAGAAGGAGCGTATAAACTTAGAAGAAAGGTAGGAGGGACTGATAAGTGGCTGGGTCGGCGGGTGGGTGGGTAGACGGACGGGTAGATGGATAATCTACGGAGAGGGAAGACTGGAGGAAACACCTCAGCCCGTGAAGTCCGAAGGAACCTCTAACACCACTGTCTGGGGGAAGTTTTACTTACAGGAAGAGTTTGATGCTGTGAACACTGGTAGGATGAGGCAGAGGACTTTTGGTCCTCTGGGAAAAAGTGATTAGATGGGGGATTGCAAATTGTAGGTATACATCTAAATCAGCGTGTAATGCCCTCCTGTGTCTTATCCATAGTGCCTGCTGCACTGGTACAAATGCACTGTGTTTTAAAGCTGAGGAGGATGTGGGGGAGGAGGACAGTTTGGTTCATGAACTTTTGTAGGAGGTTATTTCTTTTCTGATCAGACAGAGGAAAAGTAGGCTGTTTCCTTGTTGATAAAAGCTTCTCTGTGGTATAAAAATGTACTGAAACATACAAAAGAACTATATTATTTTTTTCCAAAAAATGCTGAAGGGATTATAGAAATCTGTGTCTGTGACCGCTGAGGTGTTCAAGAAAGGGAAGGTTTAGAAGCAGGTTTTGCTGTGAGATTAACAGCTCTGAGCTGCTTGGTGTAGAATTTCAGTGGGTGAGTGAGCAATTCAGATTCGTCAAGCGCTGCATTGTTAGGGGACTTCAGTGTTTCAGTATTTGTTGAAAACACAAGAAATGCATTGCCCTTGTGTACGCAGGAATAAGCAGCTGGGTTTACGCCTAAGTGTACATTTGGAACAGAGTTCCGAAGTGCAAAAAGCAAAATTCAGCTGTGTTGTGATTTATAAGAAGATCATTTCATGCAATTCATTTTTTTCCTTCCTTTTATTTTTAAACAGTAGGTTGTACTGTGGTATCATTATGTGCAGGAGCATGTATGTTTCAGCACTTTGAGATCAGGTTGTGCGAGGACATCCTCATATATTTGGCCTCCTGAATACTGGACTGCCTTTCTTTGTAATTTTTACTTTCCATTCCTTATAGCAAATTCCAAAATGCTCAATTTGACATCAACTCTCCATACTTAATCTAGTTAATGTTTTTCTGTGAGGCATAAGCACTAAAATTCATGCAGCTATTTCTAAATTCATTACAGAATGGGGGAGTGAGATGGAGCTACTTAAATAACAGTTGCTATATTTTTTTTCCCATCCAGATTAAAAGGTCAAAAAGCTTTAAACTGATCATGTAGCTGGAGCTTCCGAGTATCACAAACCATAGCAGATCCCTGACTTAGTTCCTGTGAGAACTAGAATAATCTTAACTGCCTAAAGCATTCCTGTGATGTGGGACTTCACTGCACAGAGTTTTTGGTAAATTGATTCAATGGTAAATTGCCCTTGCTATTAAAACTCTCCATGATTTCTAATCTCAATATTTCCATGTTGCCTTCCAAATATCACATATCACTTGTTAGATCCCAGCAATTTTTCTTCTGTAGTTTTCTGTATAGGTGTTTACAGACATTGTTCCTGAATATCTTGTGGAGCAGATCAAGTAGATCAAGCTTTTGTCTTTTGCTGTGTGGTAGGATTTTTATTCCTTTAGAGTTGTGAATCTTTTCTGAACCCTTTTCAGTTTGTCTAGATCCCTGAATTCTCGACAAAAGTTCAGATGATAGTGGTCCACCAGGAACCAAGCCATGCTACATACCCAAGTGACATTGCCCTTCTGTTTCATGTTTCTTTCTTCCTAATTCCTAATACTGTATCAGTTCTTTTAGCCTCAGGATTGCACCGGAGAGGTGACAATCATTCAAGCATTTTCTAGAATCAGGGCTTCTAAAGGAAGCCCTGCATCCCATAATGTTGCCCTGCTTCCCTCTGACCCTCATCTGAGTGAAATCCATGTACATTATCCTTAAGTACATAATACTGAACATGCCATTCACAGTAAAACATTTTTACAGACAGTAGTAAATGAGATGTACAAAATTATTTCTATCTAGAAGTGGCTCCTACTGGCTTAGTGTAGCAAGAGAGGCTCCCTTTTGTCTCTTTAGCAAAACTGCTGATCGCAGGGTACAGGAGTTATGCTTTACATCGCTTTTATCTGCTGTATTGTGCAGAGTGCAGACAGCCTAACCAGCCAAGGAGCATCTTCACTGAGTAGTGAAATCGGCTTGGCAGCTGGCCATCCACTGGCAGAGATGGCAATCCCCTTCCCATGTGGTCCCTTACTAGGAAATGAATGAATTTAGATTTAGAATCAACCTGAACTTTCTGCTTCCCAAATTTAAGCCAAACTCCAGAGTTCTTCCGAAGCTGGAAGCTGTTCAGTTCATCTTAGCTTTTTGTCAGTTTTGCAGCTGCCTCAGTGTGTACAGGTTCCAGCTGGGACCAACAGAGAATCACTGAAATGTTGTCAGGAATGCTGATCTGGGAGACTCTGTCATGACCTGAAATTCAGATACTCTCAGGAGAGTTCCTGTTCTCAAGAGATTTTCAATCTGCTTTGCAGTCCAAAAAGATGATGAAGAAACACTCAGACTTCAGTGCACTTCCATGAATGCAGTTTAAAACTGTTGGAGTAGAAAGCTGCTGTGGGCCCGACCCTTGTTCCTCCAACTGAATCAAAAGCAAGGTGGCTCTTGGCTGAAAAGAGAATGAATTTGTCTGCTGGATGTTGTTCCCTCCATTTCTATACCTAAGCACTAGAGTAAATAAGAAGGAAAATAAGAGGATAACAATCGATCTTTTTTTTTTTTTTTTTTTTTTTTTTTTTTTTTTTTTTTTTTTTTTTTGTGTTTTTTGTTTTTTTTTTTTTTTTTTTTTTTTTTCCTCTCTTTATCACCAATCCTTCTCCCCCCTCCC